>BGPR01007678.1:0-27023 GCA_013235015.1 Araneus ventricosus
AGCAGTATTCTGAGATATTATTCAACAGATTCCATGTGAAACAGCATACAAACATCCACAAATATTTCTGATTCTCATGTCAGTGATCTACTCATTAGAAAAATCGCGACAATAAAATGCTATTTAATAGATTTATGATTTTGAAACAATTGCTATTAATCTTTGACTTGGGGTTAAACATGCATACATAAGAGACTGAATGGATAAATTGGACGCAGTTGCATAGTTAGGAACCTATTCGAAACACTTTGAGATACAACGGTTTTCATAAAATGTTACAGGAAAAAATTCAAATGCTGCATTGCTACAAAATTAATTATGGTATATAAGTAATTTATTGCATCTTGTTCCTCCATTCAATTTGGCATAACAAACTAGTCACTTTTAGGCAGAGTTTAAAACAATGAATCTCATAAGACGAAAAAAAGTAATTGGTTCCTAATCGAAATCTGTGTCCTGGCAACTTAATGGATATCGCATTAATCGACAAATCCTTCAGAAATTTAAGCTATAATCTGTCTTATCCTCTTTCTAACCCTTTTCCAACTACAGGGAATAATGCACAAAAAATATTCAGTTTTGTTACTATTGAAGGTAGATTCTTCCACGACTATCTCTCACACAAACTTTTCGATTTTGGAATCCGTCTTTGAGGGAAGTTAGTTAAAACGCTAATTAACTTCCGAAGTTTGCAGCAGAAAGAAAATTGAAAAGCAAACGCCACAATTTTTTTGATATTACAAAGCATTCATTTATCTTTGTTTTAGAATTGGTATTTCCACTCTCGTAGTCTACCATAGAAATTGTCTATATTTTTCTATACACACTGCTATAACTTGTTTGGGAAAATGTGAATGGGTTGACATGAAAGTACTTCAATCAAGAAGTATTAAAAAGCATATTCCGAATTGCAAAATTTCAAATAATGAGCGGCGACATAATTCTTCTCAGTCATCGAAAAGTTGCAGTTTTATTCCAAGATAGAACATGCTTTTCTTCATAATAACAAGGACTTACTAGACGAAGGAAAAAAACATTATTTTTTTTCCTTGTATAGCACATACTTGAATGGAAAACACTGTATAAAAAGATAAAATTAAAGTGATGCTACCTTAAATGTTAATAGTCAAAAATAAAGAGGCAATGTCCAAATAAAGTAGTATTAGAAATTGTAATGAGAGGAGGAAATTTTATATACGAACTAAAATACGTTCCTAACATTAGTAAAAATAGATTCGCTTCCTCCATTCCCTGTAAGCAAATTTTATATCCTTTAATTTATTTATTTCGATATGTTTTGGTTGTTTTTGTGTTCTTATTTTTAACTTTCGTCTCTTCCATGGGGAAAAAAGGAGTATGCGAGTTATGGACAAAAGAGAGAAAATCATGTGCCATATTATTTTCTTTTTATTAAATCTAGAAATCAAATTTTTTATTTGTGTATTTCATTTACTATATCTACAATAAAATTATTTTGTCTCGTCTTTGGTTTAAGAAGAAACACATGCTTTATTTGTTAATGGTACAATCCCAATTTTTGCTTTATATCATAGTTTATATGACATTTTTACGACGATTTGTTATTATTGTCTTTGCTCCTTGTTTTTATAGTTAAAGGACGAAGCTCGGATTAATTCATGAAAGTTTTTTCTCCTTTATTTTCTTTCCGGTTTAAAATTTCTTGTTCAGGGCAATATTCCAGTCCAGCTCACAACTCGCTTTTTAGAAATTTCTCTTAAAGGGAAGTAGTATAAAAAATGGCACTTGTTATATGAAGACGTATTTACGAAGAGAAATTCAGTCTTCTTATCGTGGTTTGAAGACCATAAAGAAGAACATCACTTGAAATTGAAATACTAGTGTTTTTGCTTCTCTGTAGGTATTTGAATTTTCAAAATAGTGTGAAATCAAAGTTTTCATTCTCTGAGTTTTTATATAAATTTTTTTTTTCAATAATTTCCACATAAAATATTTTCACATGTTAAGATTTCGTCATGAATATAAACGGAGAAAGGCCTTCTATGCTTCTGAATAGTTTCTTTCAAATATAATTTAATTCATTTTAAACCAGAATTTCTTTTTATATGCAAGCTTTCCAGAGTTCTGGTATATGTGTATAAGATAATCGTGGCATATAAAAATGAAACGACTACGTACCTCAGAAAGAAGCAATCTTGCATAAATTATTTCTAAACTCCTGAAACCCACACTCTCAGGAAAAGTTAATATTCTTTAACCTTTATCAATTGATATTTTATTGACATTTATTTGTTCTATCTGAATTAAATCAGCCACATGTTATGTTTTTGAAACATAGGTATATGAAACGCAAGTTATATATAGCTCTTTAATCCCGAGGCGACTTTTTTATATAGCCCTTTAAAACCGGGCCTTTTTGGGAGGATACGACATGAATTGGACTCTCCCAAACTGGGTGGTCATTTACCCAATTCCCCTGCTATAACCTTTCCTTAAGGCGCACGGAAATGGGCTGTGGTGGGCAAGGATAATTGGACCCTTACTGCGCTTATTTCCTAAGCGATCTCAAAAACTCACCTCCCCTCAAAAGAAGCGAACCGCCTCATACCGGCCTTCGTCGTTGTTAAGGGAAAATTTCTAGATCGCCCCGGACCGCCTCGCTCGGTACGAGAGGGCTAGCATATCAACTGATCCAACATTAGTATGTGATTTACTTGCATCTGAATTTGTCTGCCGAGTAGCAGGCGGATATAAGCTTCTTTTCTCCACATGATTTGCCTTCCACTCTTAATCTTTCCAATTTATTCACTTCCTTTTGGCGTTGACATTTAATTTCAATATAGAACATAAAAAGTAAGGTTGCCTAAAACCCTAAAATCTCCGAATTCCAAAAGTTCATTCGTTTACAAAGAAACTTATTGTTCTTTGTCAAGACTTTTAGTCAATTTTCATCTCAAATATACCTGCAACATCAATCTATAGGGATGCAGTATGAATTGTCTTGAACATTAAAAAAATTCTTTTAATTTGAAATTAGAAAAAATATAAATGACCATGCGAAGATTGTGCTACTTTGTTAGCAATCCTATAGCACTTAATTTAACTCCCTTTTGTAGGTGGTTTCAATTTAAGCACATTTTATTAAGTTATATTCACCTCTACAGTTTGGTTATGTTGTTTCGGAAGATAACTTCTATAAATTTAATTCTAAATTCATTTTTTGGAGACGTGTTTAATATTCGGTACGTAAATAACAACATCATATTTCGTTTAGAAATTATTAACTTTAAATATTTCCGATCCGATGTCGTAGATATTAATTTCATTTCTTTCTCCTTACTCCAAATGATGAGGCCGTGGTGACCTAGCGGTAAGGTCTCGGCTCCAGGTTCAAAACCGACTCCGTCGAAGAACCTCTCTGTGAGCGGGTCTGGTGTATGTTAAATCCGCCAAATGCCCTCCCACTGATGTGGTGCGGAAAGATGGAGAGGACGATGAATGCTCAGGTTACGTCCTTGCCATCTGACCACGGTTCAAAATTACGAGTAAGTCTCAAAATATCTCTCGTGTCGCAGCAAGATGGGGCGTAAATATAACTAAATTAAACCACAAATGAAAAAGAAAACACAGGAAACTGCCACCCTGGCATCTATAACAACAGGCAAGTTTCACAGTATATTCGTTAAGATAACTCATTTTTGTAACAACAGTGTGTATATCTTAATTCGTATATCTGCAAATCCAAAAGTTAGGAAAAGAAATGCATCCTTTTTTATATAAACACTTCGCCGTGAAAAGAAAACTCCCAGATTCATTTCGTATAAACATTTTTCAAATTTTGACTTTACAGGATTTCTAGAAACCTGGTATTCTGAAAGCCTCTTCCACTTTCATAGCCACTCGAAAGTTCGGCAACCCTAGATATAAACCTTCAGCAGCATAAACTACCAGAAAGGGAAAAAATAAAACTGAAAACAGAGAGGCAGAAGAAAACACAAGGGATGGAATTTTATGCCAGACCGATAAGCGAGGCTCAGTTGGCTGAAGAAACAGCCATTGCTATCACGTGGCCAAATCGAAATTCGGAACTCTTTTCTGTCTATCGGATTTCCTAATCAGTCTATTTTTCAGTCGAACGTAGACAATTCACTCTTCTTTGTGCATTTATAGCCCCACGTTTATGACGTTTGTGGGGAGAAATGCAGGGATGTGCAGCATAGCAAATAAACCCTAAGTTTTCGTATCTGGCAACAGTGGTGTACCATTATTTATATTTAGCTCTGATATCAATAAGTTTACAAAAAATGAAAAAGTTAGTTATGGTAGGGAAAAAATATTGGAAAAAATTTCAATAGTTTATTAAATATATA
Organism: Araneus ventricosus; assembly: GCA_013235015.1. Classification (NCBI taxonomy): domain Eukaryota; kingdom Metazoa; phylum Arthropoda; class Arachnida; order Araneae; family Araneidae; genus Araneus; species Araneus ventricosus. Next base: position 4,350 of record BGPR01007678.1, read on the forward strand.
GATTTTTTTACCTTTTATTGGTTGGTGTTATTTATCCGATAAATACATGGAAATCAATAACAAAACCATTCTTTTTCCAACAGCTAATTAATGCTGACACACTTCTCGAAGATGTTTTTTATCTAAATTTTTATTAGTCTTTTCGTAAACATCTAAATTTCTGAATACTGTAAAAAAATTTGAAAGGAATTTTAAATCTTACTTTTTATTATATTAATAGGAAGACAAATTGTATAATAAAGTGTACTATGAAAACAATCACGGAAAAATTGTTTTCTGTATAGGACTGATTTTGTTCAGTTATATTAACGCCCAATTTTTAAGCAAAACAAGGGCTATTTTGGCACGGTCCCTCGTAATTTCGAACTTCGGTCAGATGACGAGATGACATCTGAGCTACCACTACCTTTTCCAACCATCGCACCACATCAACGTGAGGAGGTTTAACTCTCGATGTCGGGGTTAACGTGAACCAGGTCAAGATGCACGGCGTTTCTTCAGAAGAATCGGGTTTCAAACCTGGAATCCGAAACCAGGCCATCGAGGCCCCTGCATCGGATTAGAGATATATTTTCTTAATTTGATTGCTTTTCTTTTTCGCTAAACGAACTTTTATAACATAAAATAGTCTTCTTAAATATGCAACTTCATTTTTCTAAAGAACTGTACAGGATTGCATAAACAAATTATGCTTGATATGAGAGCAATTAAGTTTTTTGCAAAATAAATTTAAATGAAAATAAATAAATTTATCAAAAACTATTTTTGAAACCTTTTCTAATAGTGAAATCAAAATTAGAAAATTTATTTTAACTATTTTCCACTCTTTATTCTTTCATTTAAAATTCATTATTATAAATATTGTTTGAACTTGAAATCAATAACTAATTGCGAAAACGCTTAAGTGTAAAAAATGTCAAAATTCTAGCAAATCAGAAAGAATTTCTCTAGAATCTAGAATCTCTCTAGAAGAAGAATCTAGCAGGAGAAAAATTTCATCACAAAATTTCATCTTTACAAAAACAGAAACAAGACAAATTAAATAAACTTTATAAATATAATGCCATAGTTGTGATTTCTTGATTTGATGTTATGTATCCAAAACTGTAACTAATAATTTATATATAAATGAAACAAGAGGCATAAATCGACGTAAAACGAAGCGTTTGATAATTTGAACCTATATAGTACAATTAATTGAAATCGATCTATTTTCTTACTATTATAATAGTATATCCAGAATCATAAAAATAAATTTTTAAGTGTCCAAATCATATTCATTGGGTGTAATTCATCATTACTAACTCGAAAACTATAACTTATTCTCATTTTTAATTACTTTCTTTTAATAGCTTTCTTAAGAAGCATTTTCTTATATAAGACGTTTAACTTATATTTTGAAAAGGATTCTGCTATTCTTCACGAAATCATGACAGCGTCCTTTAATATTTTGCTTCAACTTAATTATCACATACAAATTTGTGCATCTATGTACAAGGTGTCTCAAAAAATGTATATACTGCTTAATGAGTCATAACTTTCTGATTTTTCTTTCTTTTGAGGGTGTAATTAATTGGAAATAATGAATGGACCAAGATTTACTTTGGTGAAAAGAAAATTTATTTTTAAATGCTATTTCTAGCAAGTATGAAAATGTAGCAGAAGCACAAAGACAACAACGCAGGGAGTTTCGGGAAGATCCACCAATGCGACTTACAATTAATAGGATAAAAGATAATTTTGAAACGAATGAAACTGTTTAAGATTTTCATAAACAACTTTCCGAAAGACCAATAACATCAATGAACTTCACCAGCCAAGAAATAGTACTGGAAAGTTATCGCGAAACGTCCAAAAAATCTGTGAGACAAATAAGTAGTGAGATTGGCGTCAGCAAATCAAGTATCCATCGCATTTTAAGGCGTTCTTAATGGGAAAGTTACATTCCAACAGTGGTACATGCTATCAATGAAGATGATCCGAACCGAAGAAAACAATGAAAACAATTTTGCGAATGGTACTTGGAAAAGTGTGAACACGGTGCACAGTTTTCGGGGAAGAATGTTTGGAACGATGAAGTTATATTCAAGTTAAGGGACGCAATTATTATCTACATAATTGTAGTTACTGGACAACTGTAAATCCACATATTAAGTAGGAATTAAGAGCTTAAATTGAGCAAGAATGCGCCGCAATACGAAATGAAATGTTTGATGAAGTTTGTGAATCAATAGTCTCTCGTTATCAGAAGTGTATTGACTAGAACGGTAATAATTTTGAGCAACTGCGGTAGGAAGAAATGTTATACATTCTATGTCGATACCTTTGTAGTTTAAATATTAATTTTATGGGAATAAAAACTTGATTTATAATCACTTAAACTGTGTATACATTTTTTGAGACACCTGTATTTTAGAATATGCTTACATTTCGTGTTAACAAATGATTTTTTGATTCAAATTCTTTAAAAAAATCCAATATGAATTTCAAAATTCTCCGCCTATCCAAAAACTTTATATGAAATTTCCAAAAAGGATTGATATTTTTAAAAAATTTCAAATTCTCTACATTAAAAAGTTGAAGAAAAAATAGCAAGAACTTCTTTAAATCTTTATTTGATACATCATAGGATATGAAACGATATATTTCGGCTTGCGTCTACTGAAAACATATATAGCTCAAGTTCCTTTTTTAGAAACGCACCAATTATTTTTTCATTTCAACACGAATAGTTTAGATAATATTTTTTTACCTTATTGGCAGCAAATATAAGATTTCGGACAGCAAAAGTAAAATCGAGAACTGAAATATTCTGAAATATCTTAAAGAACGACCCACATCAAATCTCTCTTCAAACATACATGCATATTCTACTTCTCATTCAAATGATTTATCCATTAGAAAAATTGAGACAAAAACTGCATTGAATATGTTGATATTTTTGTAAGAACTGATATTAAATTTTTTTCTTCAAGAAAACAAGCTAAATGTTACATAGTTGAATGAATAGGTAAATTCTGCAACTACAAGGAACACTGGATAAAAAGAAATTCATTTTCATCCGCGAGTAGGCCTGATGTAAAAATTTTCAATTTTGGTCCTCAGCTCTAAGAAAGAGTATCTCTTCGTATATCAGTTTCTTTACTCCTTAAATCTTTTTTCCCTTCAATTTTATTTTCTAGAAATATTTCTATCTCCATCAAAAGATCACTTTTTTACCCGTTGACTATTTTGCTGAGTGTACCAATCATCATATCTTGAACCCAGATTGAATCACAAAGTCGAGTTAAAGCAAATATTTGAAACCGACGACCAGGAAATCAATCTGCCTGATATCAGGCTCCATTGAGATACTTTGTTGACATCATGTGATGTTGTCGCTTGCGCAAAGATTCCACAGCACATTTTTTTTTTTAATTTTAATTTGGTATGTAGTTCAAGAAATAGAAAAACAGTGTTTGCTTATCAAACTTTCCCAAAAGGCTAGATGTACACGAAACTTTGAAGACCATGTGCTGCAAAATATTTTGATGACACAGCGGTCTCCTGTTTTCACTATCTTTTATGGTGGATATAATTATTTTTATTCTTATGACCTATCATTTAAAATATTTCTTTCTTACACAGTAACTGCTAAGGCTATTAGTTTATATTTTCTTCTCTCTCGGATTCTAAATCATAATACCGAACATATGCTTGCATATAGTATTTTGGAAATGAGAACAATTTTTGTGACCATGTTCAAAAGCACAATCGACTCTTTGTATTAAAATTTTAACTGTGACGACATTATTATGATTGCTGTGTACTGTCACTTCCGTAGAAGAATAATTTGGAAGCAAAGGCGCATAAACACTTTTAAAATCGACTTACACAGTGCACCTATAATCATAGGTGGAGCCTTTATACAAATATTTATCTTACTTTATACTAATTCCGTATGATGTATCAAGTACTACGTTTGCAGCTTTATATTTTATTGCGTACAAATGTTTAGTTTAAAGCGATTTTCCTTTTAATTCTTTAGATGTCAAGCAAGTAACATTGAATTACTCTTATCTTTAAATAATGTTGATAATTAAGCAATTTTACTAATAATTGTTATACTGATACCCACTAGTTTCTTCTCACAGACAAGTTAGCTATTTTTATGATAGCTAAGAAGATATTCCCTTAGATAAGATCGGTGCCATTTACAATGGTGTTCAAAAATTACGGACCATTTCGTAAAATGCGAGAAATTTGCAATTAATACCAAAACTATGCTTCGAAATCAGTTCTGGAGAATCGTGCGACATTCATCGAGTATCATATAGGGTAGACCGGGGCTAGTTGGGCCGTTTTTTCTTCTAAGAATTTTTAAAAAATTACAATTCAACATTTTAAAATTTTTAATGCAAACACTATCAGTGTACCTTCAGGAAGAAATCGCCAAAATAACATTTGAAAACATTAACTATTAATATTAATTTAAAAGCTGAAACTGATACCAAGTTGCACGCCCCAACCTGCCCCGACTACGGGAAAGTTAAACCACATGACGGGGTGAGTTGGGCCACATCACTTATTTAATATTCTGGTAAGGTAGAATTGAAGAAACATAAGAAAAATCTTATCACATTTTACTTTTCATTTCCTGCAAACGATAACACAAGATATCCTAAAGGAAAATCTCTTCCATGCACCATTCCTTGATGAAGCCATAAAATTATAAAATTGTAATATTATGTGAAGCAAAAAACCAATTAATTGAAACTACAAAATTAATAAGTTTTATGTTGAAAACAGAATTAAATGACTTCATTGTCACAATTTTCATCATTACAGCTTCACTTCTAAAACAGCAGCTTTCATTTCTTAAGAAGAAGCATTCCCTCTATCCGATTTTCTAACATAATGGCGAACCATCTTAGCAGGTAGCCCTGCAAGAGAAACAAAGTAGCATGTTGTCATTATCGCAAAAAATTCTTCCATATTATTATATTTAAGGCAGATAAATAATAATATTGTTATAATAATATAAATTATAATATTAATTTAAAGAATAATATAAATAATATTAATTCAAAAATAATATAAATAATAATATTAATTTAAATAACACAGTTAGGTTATAGATACAAATCTGGGGCATTTTTACTCAACAAGAACTGAGATACAATTTTTAAATTCATCGTAAAATTATAACAGCGCATTCTGTTTTGCACTTTTTTAATGAAGATGGAATCAACTTAGATTTTCTTAACAATTACCTTGCATTTTAAATTTGGTGCATATCCCATAAATTCAGATATATTTATAAGTCGCAGATCATGAAAAACAGTGTAGCAGCGTCATTTGATTTTACAGCAACATTGAATCATTATAGTTATTCATAATGGACATGCCATATATTAATTCGGCGTAATTCCAACTCAAAATTAAAAGAACATTTTAAAATCTTTAAAAAATATTATTAACACTGAACTTTTAATTGTATATGCATTTCAATTTAAAATATTTTAGCGTAATTATTATCTTTTAATAACAATGGGATATTTGATATGATTTCAATTTGCAAATTTTGACTATCATCAATACTTTCTTCCTTTGAATATAAAAGAAATTAAAAAAGAATAATTATATATGAAATTGAGAGAACGGTTACATAAATGAATTGATTTCGAAACTTCATTCGTTACAATTAGGCTTTGGAGATACTACGTGGCACGTTCGCTCGCCATTTCCACAGGATCAACATTCTACGGGACAAGTTGAGCAGCCGGCCAAACGTGCCCCATGCGAAGTGGCCCAACTTACCCCATGTCGCCATTTTTGTTTCCGATGGGTGTATGAATTTACTTTGAAAGTATTTAATTAAACAAACATGCCCTACAGTAACTATGAACAGTTATCTTTCAGAATATTATTTGTAAAAATGGAAGTTGTAATATAAAAACATAGAAAAAGAAGATTATTTATAAGGAAGGAAAGTTACTCACCTTGGCAAAAATTTGAAAATTCCAGCTAGTTCGTTAGTAGACGCTGCTATTCCAATGATCTTTACGGGAAAGAAGGTAGGGGGGATGACACATACTTGGCTGGAGTAACAGCGCTATCTATTGGAAAATATTTAAAATAATCCGACTGACCCAACGTGCCCCTATGCCCAACTAGCCCCGGTCTACCCTACATATTACAGTGAAGATTCGGTCCCGGGGGTAATTAGGAGGGGACCACCAGAAAGGGATGAAGGCGAAACTGGAGTTTGACCCATCATGGTTCGCAGAAAGCTGATAACGAGATGTAACTTTTATCAATGGTTTTGTTTGATGTGCATAATATTTACATGCATTTTCGTAAACACAGCACAAATATTCGGAAAGATAAAAACGTTTTCTTAAAAATCCCAAATTTTTCCGCAACTTTTTTGCTTATAACATGCAGAGTTTTCGTTCAAATTATACGAAATTTACAGAACACTCGACAATATGTTGCGTAAGTATTGTATTAAAATTTCAAGTAAATACGTAGAATTTTAGAGGAAATATGAGTGTTTGAACTAAATACTTTTTAACTGCGCAAGTTCGAGACGCAGAGGAATTTTTCTTTCATAACTTCAGAGCCAGTTATTTAGAGCAACTTTTTTAAAAATTCTAGTTAAATCCGATTAAAATTCAGGCGGATATTAGCATTTCAGTTAGGTGAATTTCAATTTCTCATTAAGAGAAGTTAAATTATGATGGTACTTGCACAAACTGATATTTTTTAAACTGGAATCTTCGAATAGTATTCGAGGAAATGGAATTTAAATAATGTATTTAATACATAAGTATAGATGGGTATTCTTGGGGGACGAAGATGCAAATTTAAAAAACATCAGTTTGTGCAAGAACCCTCATCAATTAGCTTCTCTCAAAGAGAAATTTAAATTCACCTCACTGAAATACCGACAGCTTTCTGAATTTTAATGGGATTTAACTGGATTTTTTTAAGTTGCTCAATATATCTGGCTTTGAAGTTATGAAAGAAAACTTCCGCTGCGTCTCGCACATGCGCAGATAAAAATTATTTAGTTCAAACACTCATATTTACTCTAATATTCAACGCATTTACTTCAAATTTTAATAAAATACTTCTGCAACAAATTGTCAAGTGTTCTGCAAATTTTGTATTATTTGAATGAAAACTCTGCTTGTTATAAGCAAAAAACATGCACAAAAAGTTCGGATTTTTTAAAAGAACCTTTATATTTTCCCAAATATTTGTTCTGTGTTTATGAAAATGCATGTAAATATTATGCACATCAAACATAACCATTGATAAAAGTTACATCTCGTTATCAGCTTCCTGGGATTTAATACAACTGTGCGAAAATGTCACCTAACCCATGTTAACGACCGGTGAATAAAATACAACTCACAGGCTTTTTTTTTCCTTTTGTTGTCTATGTTATATGACTTATCGACAATTATGATTAATAAAATCATAGTAACTTAAGATATAAACAGGAACACATATTGGAATACTCAAATTTAGTTGTACTTGGATAGAGAGATACAAGAAATACTAAAGAACGAACTCGATCAATTCGTTAATCCAAAATGTTCAAACTTCTTTTAATATGGATCTAAGATGTTCATCCACTTTCACTAAAAGCTTAATTTCCCTTCCTTATCATTACATCTTTTAATGATGATAATTTAATAACATGGTTCTCTGAATTAATTTATACCGTAAAACTCTTTAGAAAGAGATCTATCGTAAAAGACACGATTGTGAAATCCTGAATATTATTCCCATTAACGTTCATTTCAACAGAAATTTAAAAAATTCTCATTTATGAGACAATTACATCTTTTAGTATATCTCATTTCTTTGAAATGTCATGATTTAGAACCTTTTTTATTTTAAAGCTGAAAGGAAAGCATTTCTAAGATGTGTTCATTGGTAGGAAAAAGAAAATGATGAAACTGAACTACGAAGAAGATAATTAAAATAAATTAGAACGATTTCAAGAAATATTCTTACATATATATGATGGAATACATCATGGTTATTAATAAAAAGATGCTATAGACTATAACAAATAAGAGCCATGTTCTATAAACGAATTTTCAACTAATTAATCACAACGTAATACTTCTTTGTCAGCAAAAAAACTCATCTCTTTTTAATTACAGCATTTTTTGTATAGAATAATAAGAACTTAATCGACGGAGAACAATCCCATTAACTTTTACAAGGCATTTTTTTATTGCATTTTACTCGAGCAAATGAAGTACGCAGTATGAAAAATGAATAAAAATCAAATCAACCATATCTGTTTCCAGTCAAAACTAGAGACCCGACGTCTTTTGATCACCCAAATGAAGTAGTATTACGAAACATCTAATGGAAGGACAGATTTTTTCACACGAATGTCTAATCAATTTCCAGTTTCGTTCAAAAATCTATTCGCCATATCCATTTCCTGGAAGTATTTTTAATATTGTTTTCTATATTCGTTTCGAGAATTTTGGTTGCTTTTGTGTTCTATTTTCCTTATGTTTATTTTCTATCCTGATAGAAAAACAGAAGTATGCGAATTATAAACGAAATGGAAAAGTCTAAAATGTCTTTTGTCCATGTCTAAAAATGTAATTTTGGATTTGTGATTTTTATTGATTAAATCTAAAAACAAAATGGCTTATCCTGCTTTTGAAATAAATGTACGTTTTATTTATTAATGAAACAATCGGCTTTTATCGTGTCCCACAACTTATCTGACTACTGTATGGTGATTTACCATTGTCATTTTATACATCTTTGTTTGCTTCTGTTGTGACGTTTGATTAGCTCCTGAAGGTTTTTTTTTTATTTTTTCTCATTTATTTTCTTTGAAATTTAAAATTTCCCGTTTCGGAAAATATTCCAGACCACTTTACAAATCACTTTTCAGACGATTTGGTTTAAATAGAAGTAATATAAAAACGGTATCTTTTAAAAAAAAAAATTAGTATTTTTTTATCACAAGTTGAAGACCATAAAAATGAAAATACGTTAAACTTATATACGTGTTAATATTCCCTTTTCCTCGTCGTTTCATTTGAATTTTTTTTAATGTGTAATCGAAATTTTCCATCTGAATTCTTATGCAAGCATTTTTTTCTGAATATTGAGCATGGAATAATAATATTCCCGTAATGTTAAGGTTTCGCCATGAATAAAAGAGAAAGAAGCTGTATGCTTTTCAAAGCAATCAAATTCTTTTTTAAATTTACAAATAAATTCACGGTTTTCATAATTTTCGCAAATGTGCAAGTAAAATAATGCTTGTACTTCGAAATATCAAAACCTCAAATCACCTTAGCATCGGTTCAAAATACGGTTCAAAATTATGAGATCCGTTTCAAAGTAGTTGTTTGAAACTTTCTAGAGAAAATTCTAGATTCAAAGTTCAAAATCCCTAGGGGCTAAATCTACCAGATGCTGGGTGACTTTGATCAAATAAAGTTAAAAAGCCTTAAGCGACATGTATTTATTTCACAGCGGACGGCACACAAACACATAAATGTTCACCTGCTACCAAGATCATGAGTTCCGATTACATATTTCAGCTAGCAGGCTAAAGCCACATATATCTGTGCCTAAAGTAAACTAAACTAGACATATCGGAAAGAAGCAATTTTGCATAAAATATTTCTCCAGGATGTATTGCAGATTTGCCGGTTCAATATACCAGCGGTATCTGCCTATTGGATGGCAGAATTAATTAAATTAAATTAAAATAAAATTGGCTTGAATATATGAGAAGACAAGTTGATATCAGTCATGTTTTTTGTGAAATGCATTATACCAGGCTTATTTACAGATTACTTATTTTTGATATCTTTTTTTAAATTATTTCACTTGTGTTTATTTATAGCCCTACATTGTAGGTATTTTATATCATTCTTTCAGAATTTACCCTACACTAACGTAATAGTGCTGGAATTTTGAATTTTTCCTCACTTTAAATTTCCTGTACAAAAAATAGCACAAAGTATTAGTTATTAATTTCATTCTATTTAATGCACATCGAAAGAAACTATGTAATAACTAAAAGGAAAAAATTGAGTAATCCGGGAGGATCGGTCAGATCGGTTAGAATCTTCATAGTTAGATTTTAAAACATATAACATGAAACATTTTGGGCTTAAAAATTTTCTTTCCCTGAATGTTTACAGTTATGTTAAGGAATGTTTTTCATGCCAGAAGTAAAAAAGCTCGAAAAAAATATATATGGCCTGAGGATATTTTAATACCATCTATAAATGGAAAAGTTGCAGATACATATTAAAAGTTCTTATGGTTATCTCTTCATCGTCAGAGGCTTTTGACTAAGGTTAACTTAAATAGATCCTTAAAATCTTATTCAGGCTTTCTGGAAGTAAACATATTAACATAAATGTACTCGTTTTAAATTATTTCTTTACCTATGACACTCTTCACTATTCTCTAACGAATTTATTTAAATGAAACAATGTGTTTTCCCCACTTCGATAGGAGGGGGAAACAGCATAAGAATTGCCTTTTTTATAATAATCCACTACAACAGAAAAAAGTAGTCTTTCAGAGCATTTTAGACCAACAGAGTAGTACTATTCCAGATACTCATGCATTAAAGCATTTCCATCACAATCGTAAGGAATACCCACAGTGACAATCCTCCCCTCACTGCCCATACTCTAAGAACCCTGCTGTCAACGCATCTCCCTGGTGTTTCGAAAGCTCTAATACCAGATTCTGGTCGTACACGTCCTCGAATCTGGCGGCACTAGAAATAATGCAGCGGAGCGCGTCGATCCATTTCAGTGGAGCTCAACGTCCAAGACTTGAGGGGCTATTGAGCAACCAACGGGTAAATAGCTACTAATCTTGGATATTGGAGCACTTTGCTAATCAGTTGGACTTTGCACTCAGAAGGCGGGTTTCTCTAACAGCTTACAATTATCAGGGGACGCTCGCTTTGTGAGTAAATTCGATCGGATTGAGTCGATAGAACTCTGTGATCCTTCTAACGTGAACTGAAATGTTTATCGAATTATAACAAAGGTTATTTGTAAATAACTCTCACAAAAAAAATGTTGAATATTTTTCATGTTTGAATAAATTGAATAAACATTTTAAGCTAATGTTAAGGTATAACTTTAAATAGTTTGGTTTTTATATTTACGAGCCCCATTTTATTTTTTTTTACGTTGTCGCTCGAAATTTCAAAAGCCGCGGAAATAAACCTTCAGTCGTATAATCTTCAAAATGGGGAAAAATGAAACTGAAAATAAAGGGAAAAAAAAAAAACATACGAGACGCATTTTTATACCATTCCGATAAGCGAGATTCGCGCGGTTGGAGAAATACCTTATTTTTATTGTGAAGCCAGAAGATATCGGAACCCTTTTTCGTCTATCGGATTTCCTAATCAGTCTACTCCGCGGTCAAACGTAGACAATTCGTTTTTTGTGTCTTTATGGCATCCACAGTTATGACGCATAGGGGAGATGAATGGAGCAAAGCATATCAGAGAAGCACAAAGTTTTCGTACTGGCAGCAACCGTTTACATATTTTCAGTCCCCCCCTCCCGCCTTGGTTTTTTGTTTTATTCCTTTATAGAGTGATGAACTGAGGGATGTTAAGTGAAAATTTCTAATTGGGCAAAAATTGAATCTAATTGATATGATATATTTCCATGGGTTCTGTCAAATATGACGAATATTTTTTGGGGCTGCCCTTGTTTAGTCTGTAAATAAATAAGACTCTTTTATACAAATCATTCCTTTTTTTTCAAATGCAAGTTAATATCGCGAAATGAAGCCCCATTTCCGAAAAGAATTTTTCATCAAAGAACATGTTTCATTGATGCGTCAAGAGTTTCAGAATTAGATGAACAAAATTAAAATGTAATTAAACGTTGAAAGTGTTGAATATTTGTCATAAATATGCATTCAGTATGCTGGAAATGTTTATAATTTCAGATGGCATTAATATGATGTTCCTAGCCCTAAATATCTGTATAATTTCAGGCCCATCAATTTTCTTATGGGTTATGATATGACATGACCAAGTAATCGGTAAAACCAAGTTATGGATTCTACCCTCTACCTGTACTCTTAGCCAGCCTTTTTTAAAAATTGGAAGATTGATGTGCTCTTCTGCAACGAATTGCTTACTGCAGTCAAACTGAATCAGACTTCTATCTCAGGTGCAATTTAGATACTCCAAACTCGATTTGTAAAAAAGAAGATGCCTCAATTTCCCGTTGTCATGAATCCTTTATTCATGGACTTGATTAAATATGCTAGGCCAAGTTGGATTACGACCACCATCATAATTCATTCACCTTTTCTAACACTCTTCCAATTCCTAAAGCTTTTACACGCGTTGATGAAATACTTTTAATACGGGAATTGAAATGACAATTGTGTTAATGAAATTATTTTCTTGCCATTTATTTAATATAAAAAATTACTACTACAGTTAGAAGATACCTTCTTATAGAAGAAAAAGCTACTGTAGTATTCCAAGGAAACACAAGAACGTTACAAACACTTAAGGAACTTATTTTTCTTATCAAAGCGCAGTTACCAAAACAAATTTCTGAAAGAGAAAAAGGATCCATAAAATTTTACCAGAATTTTCGATTTTCTATTTGTCGAAATTGAAGTGAGAAAAGTAATTTAATTTATTTTAAAACCTTCGTTTTCTGAAGATATTAAAAAAAAAGCTGTTAATCTTTCAATGTATTCAACAAGAAGGCATTTCCAAGTTCATTTATGTGACTTATTCCTCTAATCTTAATATTCCCACCTTGTTGGAGTTAACGTTTAAATTTTTCTTACCTTAGCGCCCTATCTTCTCTTAGCGCTTGTTACTTGTTTGGGTGTTATAAATTTTAAATACGTGAGTATCTAAACGTTTGATGTCTTTGATTTTTAATCCAACCATTAATGCTACTTTTCTACTTAATAAATGCTCGAGTCTGAAACTTCATACGAAGGAATTAATTTTAACATCAATATTCTTAAAATTTCAATATAAATTAAAACAAAACATTCAAAACTAAAAACTAATTACTAATACCAAGGTAGAAATGAATTTTCACTCTTAGGAAAATAAATATAAGCAAAATGAAAGAAGCATAGGCAAAGTCAGAATCTTTCGTATTTTTATCAAACTTTGTGTTGGAACTTCGCAATTTCATATATTCGCTAACTAATTCATTCAAATATTAATTTCATTTAGCTCGCTTACCTGTCAGTAAAAGACTGGAAGGTAGCAACATACCGCTCCAATTCGTAAACAACATAGCATTTATTGTCATGAACGAGATGAGACGACACATAACATGAAGCACAAGGCAATCACATAACACAAACTCAAACTAAACATACAGTAATTTCAGCTTTCATATTCATATTCACACAAGCGCGAGAGTTACAGCATCGTATATAGACCTGGAACAGCGAGCAGCGCCACCAGGCGACAATCATCAACTCTTGTTACAACATCTTGAGCAAACTCTAATATCGACATCTAAAGATCAGATAGGTTAGATCAAGTGATCAAACTCATTTCAGATAAAAACGTATTTGATATACGGTGGAAATCAATATCATTCAAAAAAAGACAAAAAACTAAGATAAACTCAGAGGGAATCGAATTAAACAAACAGGGAATCCATTCCAGTCCATTTCATCAAGGGCTAAGGACTTTATTCGAAATAGATTCAAAATATTTGGGAAATTTTTCTGTAAGAAGCTTGCATTACGCCAAATATAGCTTCTCTTAGCCCGAAATTTCCCAACAAAAGACAAAGGAGATCCATACATCAAAAAGCATTATTTTGAAAGAAAAAGGAAAACCAAACACAAACATAAAAACGCTAATAAGATTGATTTAAAAGTATGAGCCATCTGGCTCTTAATAATAGCAGCCAACATAAAAATAAAATTATCCCATGTCCAGAATAGATGAAAAAACATATATACAGGGTGTTATTAATTAAAGTTAACTTATTCAAAGCTGCATAAAATCATAAATCAAATGTATTTCGTTTGCCTGAAGTTGGAGACTGAAGAGCTCAGTGCAAACTCTGGTGCTGTCCTCATCACATGACCGTGGTTCAAAATTACGAGGTTCATCAAAAATAGGCCTCCTGTAGCTACAAATCTAGATTTGAATCTAATTAAATTTAGCTTTCATTTCTTTAGGTAGAGGGATTAAATTATGGGAATAGATCAGTTTATGCATATGCATAAAATAATTTCTTACATCATGAAACAATTGAATCTTCTCCCTGATAATCAAGGTATTAGATGTAGCAAGTGATTTTTCAAATAATTCTTCGTGTATTTAATAGAACCTGGCTGAGTTATTTACTTCATATTGACAGATATTAAAGATATGGAATTTCTTTCAGAAAAAGAACTGTAATATATAAAATAATGGCAATCTGTCCAGCTTTTCCTTAATATTTTCCCAGAATCTTCACCGACAGAGTCTCGAAAGGGGTTTCCTAGAAATTCACATACATTTTTAACTTATTTAAATAAATAATACTTCATCTGCATTGCAACTAGGCTATTAATATTCAAAACGCTCTACGTTTTATCATAAAATAAAGCTTACATTATTTATCTGAACACAATCTGATGGCACTTTTTTATTCTAAATTAAAATTTGAGAAAGATAATTAGTTCACATTTCACAAATTGGGAAATTACAGAGTTAATAAAACCCGGCTATATCGTTATACCTAAAAAAGAAACATCCTAACTTAGCAAGGCTTGCAATTCTAAGAATCGTAAAAATTCCAAATATAATGCAAAACATTAAATATACATCAGATATTATTGATCGTATTGATTTCGAATTTAAAAAATTGGCAGAAAGCAAATTTAAAACAAATGGTGTATGGCAACATATTACAATATAATTTTTAAAACTGGTGCAAGTCAACCGGTTGAATTACCTAAGCTGAAATGTTTTAGTACAAAGATTGTGAATCAATAAAGGAAAAAAGTGAAATCTTTTGTACTTTATAAAGATATTATCTTAAAAAGGAAGAATGTCTAAAAAAGCAATAAAACACCAAATGGATATGTGAAAATAAAAACTTTTGAAACATTAAAGAAATGCACACGTTAGAAGTTAAATGAAGAAAGAAATTATTAATGAACAAAGTTGAGAAAAGAAATATCTTTTAAACATCGGCACAACTATAGCTGATGCAGATTTTATAAAAAAAAAGTAAGACTTTGCTCATAAATATAAGTTAAGAAAGCAGAATTAACTCACACCGCAGGAAAGAAAAATAATTAAATCCCTTATTTGCATTTGCTCATTTACATTTAAAGGGATTTTTTCCCTAGTGCATTAAAAAATGTCATCAACATAGTAAAAAGGTATCTAAATTTTGCATTACACCTTTCGAACGCATAAATAATACTGAATAAATAATTAAAATGTCTGATTGAATCATTTGGAAACTCTAAAGAGGAAATCAAGTTTTCGGATTGCAGACTATGTTAATACTTAGCTTCAAAAGAAACAAATAAATTTTTGAATATTTTTATTATGAAGGAAAATGTCAAGTAAAATCAGTTAGCAATACAAGTGGGCAATAAATTATTCCCAAACGTCCGCTTAGTAGGCACTCCAATGCGCCGCTAGCTTTAAAATTCTCTTCTTTGTTACCCAGAAATTTTGGTAAAATCCCCGCCGATATAATGCGAGACCATCATGTCTACAATTAATAATAATTATGCTTGTCTTGGTCTACTTTGTAAGAAATTGTCTTGAAGCTATTTAAAAGAAACAAAGAGGTTTTAAATATACTTACCTGATTTCCTTTGATGTTTTTTAGTTATTTATACCGATTATTCATAACAGAAAAATTTCATCACTTCAAACTTTTGATTTCTTAACCTTAAAAAGAACCAGTTTATTTTTCTACATGAAGAATACTTGCTGTTATTTTATTTTTAGAACTCTCTTTCCGATGAATGTCATCTGAAAATTATCTGAATTAATTCTGGATAAAACCAGTTCTCTTTAAAGACTGATTTCAGAAATTTTGATTTTCTATGTATGGAAAGAAAGAAACTTCGGAACTCATTTCTACATGTCAACATAATGAAAACGTGGGACATTCAAGATTCTTCATAGTTTGCTACATATATAAATTCGATTAGGCAAACGACATTTTTGAGACATTTGATATCATTCATATTCCCCAAACATTGAGGATATTGTTAGATTTTTCTCATAGAGGATAATCCTTTATTCTCAATAAGAATGTGTTTCTGTTTGATGAAGCAGACAGGTTTCCAATAAAATAAAATCAGAAAGAAAGGCAACGTTAATGCAGCTGCAAATAGGATTTTCTTAAACTTCTATGTGCAAATTCTATTAAATATTTAATTCATATTTTCTTATCTCTCTGAAAGACATTTTTAACATATTCCAAAAACACAATATTGGTGAAAATAATTCTTAAACTGATTTCTGAAATATGGGTTATCTGATGAATACATGAAATAACATAAATATATTATCAAGAAAGATCCGTGATTAACCATGAATAATTGTTTAAAATCGTTCTGAAGAGAATAAACAGATAAAATAAGAGATAGAGCTGTGGCAAAGACATAACACCACTCCATGCCCCTGTGGAAAGAATCCTTGCGATTCTATGTAAATGGTTTTGGTGGGCACTAAGTGTATTGTTATGTACATATTTGTGTGATACATGAGAATAAATAAGAAAATTTTGATATTTTTAATTCACATAATAAATTCAATGACAATTTAACCAGAATCACAATCCAAACAAGTACTTCAAATCTGACTTCATAATATTGGACACTCTGGTCGCCGTATGTATCGAATATGATTCGCAATACATTTGTTCCGTACGCTATGTACATCATATCTCAATAAAAAAGAGGTAATATTTAAATAAATATTTATCGACAATCAAAAAACAGGATTTCTAAAACTACAATATCATTGCATAGAAAGCAAGTTGAAGCTAAGAAATTCTGTTTCGTTCTCATACGTTTTATTGATCCTGAGAAGGAATTTTCGATTAATATCACAAAAATGAATACGAAAGAAAGGATCTTATGTTCTATAAAATAAACAAAAAAATATATTTATGTCTATAAGGCTGACATCTAAGACAATACACACAGAAGATATTTTATGTGTCCGAGTCTTGTTCATAATTTTGATAGTTTTACCCTTTCTTGTCTTTTTTAATTTATTATTTGTTTTCATTGCTACAATCATAAAAAAACATCGTTAAAACTAAATATCGACAGATCACTCATCCTTCCCTTGTTTTTTCATTCTTCTTTTAGTTTATATTCTTATTTCTTAATATCCATGAACTGATTTAGATAAAGCTTTTTATTGCTACGAGTGATATTTTGCTTATGCTATATTTAATTAAAATTGGATAACAAAATTATTTTACTAATATTCTTCGAAAATGTTTTTTAAAAAATATTAGTTTAACAAGTTAACAAGATCAGCTGCGTAATTCTACGTTGATTTCGAAAACAAAGTTGTTAGAAAACCATATTCTGAGATGAGTTTCAAAAAATAAGATTTAAATTTGTTATGGCTGCTTATTTCCATAGAAATCCTAAGTGAGATTCAATTTAAAGATATGAAAAATCATAAGTTTGGAAAAGAAACGCACTAATATTTTATAAAGACACCACTTTCGAAAAAAGCTCCCAGACGCTTTTTCCTATAATCTTTTTCAAATATTCGACTTACTACGTTCGTATAAATCTACTTTTCTGAACACCTTTTTCATTTTAGAAGTCATTCGAAAGTTCGGCAGCCGTAGATATAAACAATGAGAAGTATGAACTACGAGAAAGGGTAATAATAAAAGCGAAAATAAGGAGAAAGAAGAAAGAAGAAAATATGAGAAACAGATCTTTATGGCTGACCTATAAGCGATACACTGTCGGTTGAAGAAATATCCATCGTTGCAACGAATCCAGAAGAAATTCTAACCCTTTTCTGTCTATCGGATTTCCTAATCAGTCTATTTCGCTGTCGAACGTAGACAATTCGAGCTTCTTTGTGCTTTTATGGGATTCGCGGCTATGACGTATCTGAGGATGAATGCAAGAGTGCAAAGCATATCAAACAAACCCTAAGTTTTCGAACCTAGCAACACTGGTTTACCGATATTCATATTTAGATCCTTTTGCAATATGTTTAATGCAAAAAAATTACGAACGGAGGTAATGGTAAGAAGGGAAAAATTATTGATTAGTTAAAGCTTTCGCAGTTTTTGTCAAATGTTTAGAGATATTTTATTGGTTAGGGTTTTTTTTTCATAGAGCTAATATTTCTACACAAAGGAAGAAATTTGCGAAAATATTTTGTTTTATTCTTATCCTTTTATATAAAGACGCAATAAAGTTCTGAATAAAATATTAAATGCGAAGGAGTTTTCAAAACTTGTTTGTCAATAAAGTGACAGAAAAAACTCATATATATATAACTACGCTCAGAGAATACGTTTGTACTTTATTTTACATTTTATTTTTTAATTTTATTACTTTACTTTTTTGGTAAGCATTATTTTAAATTCGCAAAACAGTGTTGTTATCGCATGAACTTCATTTCTTTAAAGAATATTTATGATTCGGAACTTCGCCATGTGCGAAGAAGTTAAAAGGAACAAATACAAGATAGGCAGAAAAATTCAAATGAAAAATAAATTACCATTCTTTGTGGATTTTCGTTCTTAATTTAGCGCAGTGAGCTAAAAATGTAACTTATTGAGAAAGTTTGAAATATGAATCAGATATCTAAGTAAAATAAAGCATTAGACAACTAATCTTATTAAGTATTATTGTTTAATCTCTTCGCATGAAGCCGGGTTCTACAAACAATATATCTGCCTTTCACAAACACAAACATTTATTTTTACTTCACGTCGACATGCATATACAGACATTAAAACATGTTAAGAGAAGAAGACACAGTATAGCCAGAAAGAAAACTTTAAAAGCATACTATTAACAACTTCTGTTAGGAACAAGTATGATTAACTAAATATTGTATCTCTATATTATTATTATAGTAAGAATGATAAAATTAATAGCAGTTTTTTTAAGTATAAAAATAAATTTACTTATGTATCGAAATTCATTTTATCTTTCCATTACCAACCTCAATAATTTAATTGACGCTTACTTGAAATAAATCTTAGTAGCATCTTTAGCAATTTTAGCATTTAACCTATATTTTACCAAGTATTAAAAAAATTTATATTTTTAAAAAAATATCGAATTTGTGTTTCTCTACCCTATATATACATATAAAATCAAAAAACATATCAAACTTTTATTAGTTCAGTCGGTACAGGCTGTCCTAAAAATAGGACAAAAGGTACAATCTACTGCTATTAATCCTTACTTAGGTGGAAGGGGAGAAAGCATCTTAAGCGTAGTCAAACGTTGCATTTTTTGCAGATAGTTGTTGGTTTTGCTACACAGAAATTTAGCTGGCATCTTCTTTGACGGTTTTCTGGGTTTTTTACAATAGCATGTTCATTTTTAAGCTTTAGAAAATCTTCATTAGCTTGTTGAAGACCTAGTTTTCTACAAAATGGATTCCTTGGAACAGAAAGTCCCAAATAGGAACTGTTATGTGTCTTCGACAATCAAGCAAATTCAGACTATTATCACTAAATAGTTGATTGAGATTCCATGAAGCAACAAAGGCTGTTTCAAAAACATTAATAAATAAAGGCCAGTACCATTTTTTCCTAGAATTGATATAAAATAATCTGCCGCATTATTATCAAACAGGTCAACTTCGTTTTTGTATTTATTATACGATGTAATGCACATAGATATCATTGTTAATGCATTGGTCACCACACATTGTTTCTTCTATTTTCCTTCTAGACGAATCATCAATATCTTTAGTGTCTCTCAGTGCATCTGGATCTGGAGGTAGAATCACTAATTCATTGTCTATGCCGTCTAAATCACTGTCATATAAAGTCCACAAAAACTCCAGGGCTTCCTGCACAGTTAAAAACTTACATGGCATTTTAAAATTGTATAATCAAAATAATTTTCAAGAGAAAACAAAATTCAAGGTCTGCATCGATGAATTTTAAAATACAATTGCCTGCATTAGCATCATGACTCAATTCTTTGAAAACAATTGACTCCAACCATGATTTGTACCCATGTGCCATGACAGATTGCTGACGCCTGTATTATTTGTAGAATTGCAATCTTTGGAATGCAACAGAGAAAGAAAAGACTTTATCCATTACTAACTGATGGGGTTAGGTAGTAATGGATTGTATAATTGTCCTATTTATAGGACAGTCGTAAATATAAGGAAACTTGATCTTCTAGATTTTTTTGGAGGCGATTTCAACTAGTATAAAAGTATGGAATATTTCCTTGATAAATTTATATGTATTTTTTTTGAAGGTCAAACCTTTAAAAAAACTTGTGTATTCAAAATGTAAGGAAAAAATCTTTGAAAATCGCCATTTTAAAAATTTAATAAAAAATAACTGACATTAATTTAAACGTGCGAAAAGGGTGCGCAATATGTTTACATTACTCTCGAATAACAAATCGTCTTTAATTAGAATTAAAATATCCAAAAGAATTTATATAAATGCCACTTGTATGTGCTGTCCTATTTTTAGGACGATAAGGAAATACAAGGTTACTTGAGAGTATAAGGTTAGGCTCACAGAGAGCGGATGCGTTGATGACGTCGCAACGGGAGCACACCGCTTAGTCCCAAAGATTCGTAACGGAATAAATATCATGTTTGAGAGCTCTTTTAGCAACAGAAAAACTTTTGTTTAAACCTGTCTTTTTGTAGAAACGGTGTTTAAGAGTCACACATTACGAAAGAATCAAAATTTGGAGTGTTAGAACGAAAATTTTAATAAAACTCGGTGATCTTTCTGATATGTCTCAATGCAAGTAATAAGGACGTAGTTACATCTATAGCCTCATAATCTTTAGTTTTGAAAGACAACTTCAGCTGACACAGTGGGTGATTTTTAAGAAACTGAAGAGTTAAGAATAATTTTACTTGCGATTATAAAATACAATATTCGTTAAAATAATAGTGTTTCACTTACTTCATGTAATCAAAAACAAAATCAAGTATCTTTGAAAAATTTCATAAAACTAATTTGTAATTTTGAATAAATATGAACAAAAATAACTTGTTATATTTTGCATCATCGCTTTCATCACACAATTCGTTATTGAATTATATATCACATTTTCACACACAGAATAAGTATAAATTATAAAAAATCTCTCGAGCAATGTAATAATCAATATTTGCTGTATTAGTAAGAAACGGTTGTCTAATTTCGAACTGTATGTTTTAAATAGAATAAATAATAACAAAACATTATATTAAATAATACAAAAAACTTATATCAGATACCAGTGATTATAATATTTCCGTTTCGATGGCAATCACTTAAATAGTTTCCAAATTTCGCTTTCGTACAATACGAGAAATAGGTCTATAAAATTTTTTGGAAGATAATGTTCCACTCTAGTTTAGAGTGTTATTCTGTAACTGAATAACTTTTGATTCATCGTTTTATTTGATAACAAAAATAATATTTGAACAGCTTTTGATTCCAGAACTATTATTATTTCCAGGGAAATCAGCAATTCATCAAATCACGATGAAAATCTCTCTCGCTGAAGTGTTAAGAGAAAATTCAAAAATTTGCATCAGTAAAGAGATCTTTTCTTTTGCATCTATAAATCCAAATTTCCCACACATCAGGATCTTTCGGAAATAAATGAAAAGAAATGTTTTTGCCTTTCGAATTTCTCGAACATCTCACAACAGAACAACCAGGCATTGCATTAGCTTTAAAACATTATCGTTATAACATTTGCTTTGAAAAGAGCCGTTTTTGAAATTTAGCTTACACACCAGAGAACGATTTATCTTGCGAATTCAAAAACCTTTCCTTAGCAATGCAATCCAACGACCTTCTCAGCTCCAAATCACACGAGAAGTATTTATAATAACACTAAATTTACCTCCTTTTAGTTTGGAATGTGACGAGAGAAAAGATGCAAAACAGAAACTCGGCTCTAGACTAGTTATAAATAAGCCCAAAAGATAATATTATTTATTTTCATTCATCAAAAATTCCTATTATGCAGCACACACAAAAAAAGAACAGCGTTCTCAAAAAGCGAATCGATTATTTAGAGTTGCTGTCAACAGAAAGAAAAGAACCGGGAATCATTTTCATCAAAAATAAAAGTACCTAACGCGGAAATTATAAGTAGTAAAAAGTTGTGTTGTGATGTAAAATGATGAGCATACAATGACCAGCCATTAATCGGGTATTTTAACGTTTTGTTACAGATAGAATAACTTTAATTCGAAACTGCGTGGGAAAGCGGAAAGTTTCGAAATCTGTCCCAATATGACGTAATGCGCGGAAAGATCTTCTGCGCATCGCGTTTGTGGACTTTCCCTGAAGGAAATATGGGTTAAGAAGCATCTTGTCATATAAATCGATTCCTTTACATCTCGTAACGCATTCTGATAATTCACGACTTCACATCTATTTCTACTTAATTGCCACATGCAAAATAGTTATTAAACACGTG
>BGPR01007678.1:47023-69406 GCA_013235015.1 Araneus ventricosus
TGTTGAATAATATCTCAGAATACTGCTATTCTTGATTTTATTATTGACATCAAAAAGCGTATCTTTGTTACAAAAGACAAACATAATCTTCGAAACTTCCGTGTCGAAGTAAAACTCGCCCCAAGTCAAAATAGATAAAAATTGATAGAAATAAAAATTAAAAGCCATTGAAAAACAGTTCTTTCTCCGGTTTTTTAGTGCCGAGAGTTCTATGAAATATAATTCATTTAATTCAGATGTAATATTTAGTTAATCATACTTGTTCCTGACAGAACTTGTTAATCATCTGCCTTTAAACTTTTCTTTAGTGTTCTTCCCGAATTCTGTTATTGTGTTCTAGCCTACAGTGCCTTCATCTATATTGTTGTTCGTGATGCTTCTTAATGTCCGTATATGTATTTTGGTGTGATATGAAAATAAATGTTTATGTTTGTGAAAGGCATCGAATCAGTTGTAGAACGCGGCTTAATGCGAAGAAATTAAACTATAATACTTTATAAGCTTCGTTGTCTAATGCTTTATTTTACTTAGATATCTGCTTCATACTTCAAACTGTCAATAAATTACATTTTTGACTCACAGTGCCAAATTAAAGCAGCAGGAGTGGTGTTCCTTAAACTTTCTCGTATACTTTCCCAAAAAGGTGCTGTTTCCCTTCCCCCCGCGTGGATAAAATATTCGAACCTACTGTAGCCCAGAAACCAATGACTATCAGAAGGTTTCTCATTGTAGATTATAGTGATTGTAAAATATTTACGTAAAGAATCAAATTCAAAGAGATGCGTAGCGATTAAATGCGAACCGATTTTCCACTCTTACCGTCTCAAGGACAAAGTGGCGTAATCCTTCCGCGTGCAAAGAGATTGCTACCAGCACGCATGCACATGGAGTTCGTTTCAAAAGTGAACAAGTATGCGATTATACAGACCGACAGACAATCAGCTCGATGACGGATTTGGCCCAAAATTTTATACGGATCTACATTCATGACGATAAAACTGTGTACCAAATTTTATCTATCTAGCTATTCAAGTTTTTGAGTTATAGTGTTGGCATGACCGCGGACAGACAGACAGACAGGCAGACTTCCCGTTGACTGATTTTGCCCAAAATTTGACAGAAACCTACAAATTATTTTTAAAGCCCACATACCAAATTTCATCCCCGAAGCACTAATAGTTTTCGAGTTATCATGTTCATGGACAGATACAATTCAAAAATTGTGTTTTTCGGACTCAGGGCGGTCTAAAACGTGGAGATTCGTCAAAATCTCGAGTTCGAATTTTTTGACGATTACAATACTTTATCTTTGTATACTTCGTATACGGGAAAGTAAAAAAAAATCAACAAAGAAAGGAAATGCATTTTTCATTTGAATTTGCCCGCTGATTGTCTATTTGTTAGTTATAATTTCTTTGCACATAGCAAAGGGTCAAATCATAAGTATGCTTTAAAAAAATGAAGTTCATTCGATAACAACAGTGTTTTGAGAATATAAAATCTTTCTTACCGAAAAAGTAAAGTAATAAAATTAAAAAATAAAGTTCCATCTTATTCCCTTCGTGCAATTATATTACAGATAGATATGCCCTTTTCTTTGTGACTTTATTGTAGCATAAGTTTTTAAGTCGGCTCCATATTTAATGTATTATTCAGAAATGTAATGCTCCTTTATACAAAAGGATAAGAATAGAACAAAATAGTCTTGCAAATTTCTTCCTTTGTGTGGAAATATTAATTCTTTGGGAAAAGAATTACTTTATTATTAGCTTCGATTTATTTACAAGATAGAAAACGCTAACAAATAAAATGTTTCTTAACATTTAACAAAAACTAAGAAAAAAAATCTAATCAATAATTGTACTTTTTTTATTTCGCTTCTTTTCTTAAATTTTCGGTCTCAACTGATGGCAAAGGGATTTACATATGAATACAGGTAAACCATTGCTGCTAGGCACGGAACTTAGGGTTACTTGTTTGACATTTATCCCCATATGCGTCAAATCTATGGATGCTATAAAGAGACAAAGAAGCGTGAATTG
This sequence comes from Araneus ventricosus, assembly GCA_013235015.1. Taxonomy (NCBI): domain Eukaryota; kingdom Metazoa; phylum Arthropoda; class Arachnida; order Araneae; family Araneidae; genus Araneus; species Araneus ventricosus. Next base: position 49,066 of record BGPR01007678.1, read on the forward strand.
TCTGCGTTCGACTGGGGAATAGACTTTCGGTTTCTTCTGGATTCGCTGTAACAATGGATACTTCTGCAAACGACTGAGCCTCGCTTATCGGTACAGTATAAAAATTCTCTCCTCCTCCCCCTTATTTTCAATTTTGCTACTTACCTTTCTAGTAGTTTATACTGCTCAAGGTATCTATAAATGTCGAACTTCCGAATGACTTCCAAAGGTTCAGAAAGGAGATTTATACAAATGCAGTAAGTCGAAAATTTGAATGAAGTTTATAGAAAAAGGGGTCTGTGAGCTTTTCTAGAAAGTGGTCTATTTATAAAATATTGGTATGCTTCTTTTCCAGACTGTGAATTTTCCAATCTATAAATTGAATCTTCTCACATAGGCTTGCTGTGGAAATAATCAGTCATCACAAATATTGCATGAAATTTTTATTGTCACCTCAGTATTTTTCGATTTTCACCTCAGATTGTTGTTTTCTTACAGAACAAAATTTACTGTGTTGAAATCAACACAGAATTATGCTACTGATTTTGTACTTGTCAAAATAATGTACTATCATTTTCAAAGAATGATAGTGAAATAATTTTATTACCAAATTTCAACTTAAATTAGGATAAGCCTTTTCAAATGTTATTTATAGCAATTAAAAGTTTTACCTAAATAAAGTCATGGATATTATGAAAGAAGAATATAAACAAAAAGTCCTAAAGTAAGATTAAACTAAGGTTCATTGTCGATGTTTAATTGTAGCAATGGTTTTTTATGATTGTAGCAATGAAAATAATGAAATAAAAATTGATAAAAAGTGTTAAGTAATCAAAATTATGAGCAACACTCATGCATGAAACATAAAACATCTTCTCTGTGTATTGTATGTCGGCCTCATAGATGTTAGTGTATTTTCGTATTATTTTATGAAATCAAAATTCATATTTTTAAAATTCACATTCGCGATATTATTCAAAAATTCATTATGAAGATCAAGAAACTGCATAATAATGAAGCAGAATTCCATCGCGACGGCCTGCTTTTTATGCAATGAAATTGTAGCTTTAAAAATATTGTTTTTTGATTGTCGAGAAATATTTATTTAAAAATATTGTCTTTTTTATTATCAATATATGATTTATATAAAGTATGAAACAAATGTATTGGAAATCGTATTTTATACCTACGGCGGGCAGTCTGCTTAATATCATGATGTTTAAATTTCAGTACTTGGTCGCTTTATGTTTGCCCCTTTGTCTTTTTCTTTTTATGTTTTATTATTCATATATTTCTATTATTAATTAAGTTATTGTTTTTAAGGTTGATAGTAAAAGTATTTATGGAAGTATTTATTATTTGTTTCAATTTATTTAAGCAATTTTAGCTTATTTAGTTTAATTTTACAAATATTTTTACCTCACTCATTTACCATTGTATCTTATTATCAATATGCTTTGCTCTTATTTAGATATTCCATGTGATTTACTTTATATTATTTTTGAGAGTCGAAATTGGCATTATATTGTAATTAAATTTATTATGGGAATTATAAATACAAAAATTATGCTGCTGCTTATTAAATAAAGATATTTAAATAAAGAAAAACACTTAATGCCCAACAAAACCGCTTACAAAGAATCACAAGGATTCTTGGCACTAGGACACGAATCTATCTCTTTATTTGATCTTTTTATTATTCATGGTTAATAAAGGCTCTTTCTTCATGATATATTTGAGTAACTTCATGCATTCATACGATAACCCTTACTTCGTAATTTAATTTCAGAATTTTTATTCATCACTTTTGTGTTTTGGCAAGTGTTAAAAACTGCATTTGAGAGAGCTAAGAAGAAATAAAGGAAATTATGATACAGAATTTATACGCAGAAGTTTCAGAAAATCCTATCCATAGGCGTAAAAATGTTGCCTTTCTTTCTTATCCAATTTTACAGGGAAAACCGCGTATGTGTTTCATCGTCCAGAAACACTTCATTACTGTAAGGAAAAGATAAAGAGGAAAAATTAAGATCTCTTGTGAGAAAAATTTATTGATATCCACAATGTTTCGAGGATATGAATGATAACAAATATGTCGAGAACATCGTTTTCCTAATCGAATTTATTACTGAAACAAGCCATAAGAAATCTTGAATGTCTCATGCTTACATTACGTTGTCTTACAGAAATGAGTTACGTAAGTTCTATTTTCTTACTTTTCCCACATAAAGAACAGAAAATCGAAATTTCTCAAATCAGTCATTCGAGAGAAAAAGAGATTTGCAAACAGAATAACTGCAATTTTTTTTTCATGTAGAAAACTAAACCAGTAACTTGTATGGTTAAGAAATCAAATTTTTGAGGTAATGAGAGTTTACTCTTATGACTAATTGCTAAAAGTAATTAAAAAGCACAAAAGAAACTAAGGTAAATATATTATACATCTTTGAATTTCTTAAATAGTTTCAAAGCAATTTCTTTCAAAGTAGAGCCAAATAGACATGATTATTATCAATTGCAAACTTGATTGTCTGGTATAATATCTGTGGGGCGCTTAAAAAAATGTGTATGTTAACTATTAATTTGCATGGTGATAAATTTTCAACTACGAAAATGCGTAGGTAATATAGAGGATTTTAAAGATAGAGGTGCATTGGTGGGCCTAAAGCGGACGTTTGGGAAAAATTCAGACCAGCTTTTATTACTAACAGATATTATTTGACATTTTATTTCATATTAAAATATAAAAATTTATAAATTAAAATCTTTTACAATATCCATTTGAAGCTAAATAGTAACATAGTCTCCATTCTTAAAACCTGCTTTCGTCGGTAGTGTTTTCATTTAATTTAGTCAGACACTTTAATTGACAGTAATATTCATACAAAAAACATACCATGAGACATTTTTCGTAAGAAATGTTAAGTGTAAGAAACGAAATAATAATTTATTAAAATATTTGATGTAGCTGATAAAACTTTATATTTCAGCATTATTTAAGCGATTCAAATTCAGGTGTGTCGCAAATTTTAGAAACTTTTTAATTTACTTGTGCAATAGCAAAAACCATTAAAATGCTTAAAGCAAATGAGCAAATGCAAAAAAGTAATTAATTTTTCCTTTCTGCTAAGCAAATTACTTCCGCTTTTGAACTTAGACTTGAGAGCAAAGTCTTTATTTTTTGGAAATCTGCATAAGCTATAGTTGTACCAATATTCAATAGATATACCTTTTCTTAGCTTTGTTTATTAACAATTCATTTCTTTGTTTAACTTCTAATGTACATTTTCTTTTATGTTTTATAAGTTTTCTCATTTTAACATATCCATTGCTTTACTGTCTGTTTAGAAATTCTTTACTTTTTAGACCCAATCTTGATAAGTACAAAAGGCTTTATTTTTTGCTTTTATTGATTCACATTCTTTTTTCTAAAACATTTCAGCTTAAGAGATTTAACAGGTTCACAATTTTAAAATAATTATATTGTAATATGTAGCCCCGTACCATTTCTTTTAGATTTCATTTCTGCCAACATATTTTTGCTTTCGTTTTAATTTTGAAGTGGATTTAAAACAGATATATACTTAATGTTTGCGTTATATTTGAAATTTTCATGTTTTGAAGAATTTCTATCCTTGAAACGTTAGGATGTTTTTTTGTAAAGTATTCGGATATAGCAAAAATTTAATTTTTTTTACTTTATTAAATCTGAGATATCGTAATTTACGAAATATACACTCATTGTATTTCTCAAATTTTAATTTAGAATAAACATTATCATCAGATTGCGTCTGAATAACTAATTTAAAAGTTATTTCATGACAAAAAGAAAATTTTGAACATTAATGGCCTAGATACACAATGCAGATGAAATATTATTTATTTAAAAAAGTTAAAACTCACAATGCAGATGAAATATTATTTATTTAAAAAAGTTAAAAATGTGTGGGAATTTTTTCTGGGTCAGAAAACCCCTCTCGAGACTCTGTTGGTAGAGATTTTGGAAATAATTTGCGGAAAAACTGGAGAGATTGGCAATATTTTTTTATAATCCATGATACGTTCTCTTTCTACTAGCAATCCCTTATCTCCAACAACTGTTAATAGGAAGTGTATAACTACTTCAGGCTATATCGAATACATGAAAGATAATGTAATAAGTCACATTGTCTACATGAAAATATCTTGCTAATCATGCAAATTTCAGTTGCTTCTTTTTGCTTGATATTATTCTACACAAACACGCACGCACTCACGGACGCAAGCTTGCAAGCATTCATCAATTCCCAGAAATTAAACCTTCCACCTAAAGTAAAGGAAGCTAAATTTAGCGAATTTAACCTCTAGTTTTGAAGCTGCATGAGGTCTATTTTGGTATGGGCTTCGCAATTTTGAACCATGGTTGCATGACGAGGACAGCATCAGAATTGGCACTCCAGACTTCTTTGCTACAGAAACGAAAAACATTTGATTTATGATTTTAGATTGCTCTCTCAATAGGGGAATTTCAATTATCGATTCCCTATACAGGGATCCCACTTAAAAAAGGGCCACCCCCTTAACTTCAGAACGAAGACAGCTTTAGTCATGAAAGTTGTGTCTAGGTATAGTAAAAAGTCTATGCGCTATGCGATGAGATGACTTACAGCGCCACCTGATGGAAAAATTCGGAGTTAGCATTCTTATCTCGAAAATGGTACAAAATAGCGGTAAAATGTTATTTACAAAGTTGTAGAGCGTAATCGATTTAGTACAAAAATACACCTTGAACATATTAATGCGAAGAACAAAACGTTTAAAATGCACATTGGTTTGTTGACGATTATCGAAATTGTGACGTCTTCAAATGGATTAAAAAGAGAAAAAACAATTAGCTATCACAAGATACATTTATTTTCGGTATACAAAGTGCTTTCCGTCATCTATATTACAGATTTGAGCCCTTGTCTTTTTTCAATTTGGGCACGTTTAAGCATATAGTTGGTACGCAATCACAAGCAACAATAATATGTCCTGTAATGTTGGCGTAAAAATACATACATCTGCTTTTTGAGTTATTCCCACAGGAAAAAGTATAATGGGGTCAGTTTTTGCTCGAAAAATAAGATTTTCTCCTTTTCTCCACGTCTTGTGACGTCACAATTTCGGAAAACGCGAACAATCAAATAGAGCATTTTAAGCATTCTGTTCTTCGTATTAATGCGCACAAGGTGTCTTTTTATACTGCATCGATTACGCTCTACAACTTTGTAATTGACATCTTTCCGCTATTGTACCGTTTTTGAGACAGGAACGCTAACTCCGAAGTTTGCCACCAGGTGGCGTTGTAAGTTGTATAATCGCATAGCGCATAGACGTTTTACTATACTTAGATACTTCTTTCATGACTAAAGCTGCCTTCTTTCTGAAGTTAAGAGGGGTGGCCCTTATTTAAGTGGAACCTTGTATAAAGATGCTTTTATGTTAAATGTGTTGGATGTATAAATCTAAGGCATCTGATCTTTAGATGTAAACAGAATGGTCGATGAGCAATGAATGTGCGCTCAAATTTTGATTAAGGCATGAAAGATTCCGTATTTTCCTTTGCTTCATTTATTTAACTTTCTTAAGGGTGAAATTTAATTTTCAACTTGATTTCAGTAATTAGTCTCTATTTCCGAATGCTCTGTTTTAATGCAAATTGAAATTTTAAGAATATCGATTTTAAAATTTATTCTTTTGCATGAATGTTGAAACTCCTACCTTTATTGAGTAGGATTCATTATTGGATTAAATATCGAACATATCAAACGTTCATTTACTCGAGTTTTTAAAATTCATAACATTCAAAACATTAACAAGAACTGAGAGAAGAAAGAGCACTAAGGCAAGAAAAATATATCCATTAACGCTAACAAGGTGGAAATATTAAGGTTAGAAGAATATAAGTCACATAAATGATCTTGCAAATGCCTTCTTGTTGAATGCATTAAAAAAAATTAAAGTCTTCACAAAATATCTTCAGAAAATGCTGGCTTAAAAATAAATTAAAATTTTATTTTCCATTTCGAGAAATAAAACATTAAAAATTCTGGAGAACGTTTTAGAGCCTTTTGCCATTTTAAAAAATTCTTTTTGCAACTGCGTTTTTGATAAGATTAATAAGGTTCTTATGTGTTTACAAGGCTCTTGTTTACCCTAGTAATACTTTAGCAATTTTTCTTCTTTACAATGTGTTGGCTTCTCGATTGGCATTCATAAAACTTCTTTTAAGACAAAACAAACATTTATTAAAACATTAAAACACAATCATTACATTTCGTAACTGCGTACATCGTAACATCGTTCAATCGTACTCGTACTCGTCTCGTCTCTTATTTAAATCAAATTCAAAGTAGCTCAACATCAGACTTTTGCCACTTACCTGGTATCATACACTGTTATAATAATAAATAAGTTGAAGTTATGCTTTTGTCAGACATAAATATTAAATATGCTTATATTCGGCCATCCTGACTTTTCAACTGACCTCAATTGAACCAAATTTTTGTTTACACTCAGTAATATCAGCACAAAAAATACATTCATGAAAGATAAAATGAAGTGAATTATAAATTTAAAAAAAGTTCTGTCTGTCCGGCATAAAATCTTCATAACGCACTGGTTAGCGCACAGTTCGTGTGGGTCTTTGCATTCCAGGTTCATCATCGTCTTCATCCCAGCTTTTCCAGGCCTTTAACTAATTGACATGAGCTATTGTAACATAAGGACGGCCGTTACTAAGTTCTAGTTGGGATATTCTGTATGCGTCACTAGGAAGTATTTCTGTGACAACCATGGGACCTCGGTATCGTGGTTGCGTCTTTGTTGATTCACCTGTCGTGTTAGAATTTCTTCTAACTGCCACGATATCTCCCTTACGAAGCGATACTTTACCTAACTTCTTTTTGTCGTAATATGCATTCGTTTTCACTAAAGAATCTTGGATGCTTTTCAAGCTCTCAACATGCTTATTTTTTTTCTTGGACTTGAAGAAGCAACGAGTGTCGCTCTTTCTTAAAGTCCTTAATATCTCCTTGTAGAAGTCGTAGTTCATTCTTTACCATTTTAAGATCATTCGCCAAGTTGCCTATCATCTTCTGCTGGGAAGAATCTTGAATCTGCAAACTTTCACTCTCTAACTGAGCTGTTTTAAGACGTTTAAGACAGACTGGATTTACTTTTTCATCAATCAGAAAGTTTCTAAATAGTTCATCTTCCCGGTATCCAATGTGAACTCTTTTTCCCATTTTTGTATAAGCAATATGAGGAAGATCAAGCCATGTCCGTCCGCTGATAAGATCAAATGATTGCGCATCGTCAGGAACAACGTATATGTTTATGTTTTCGGCCTTTACATTATCAACTTCAACATCGGCTTTAATTCTTCCAGTAGACGTTAATGGAGGCATCTTTTGATTTACAAAACCGTATATTTTATTGACAACACGTTCAAGTTTCAGTTTAAGTTTTTGAGCAACTGAAATCTTTAAGAGGCAACACGAACTTCCTGTATCAATTATAGCTTGCACGTTATCACAATTATTAATTTTCGCTTCCTTCAAAAATGAATTACTCTCCTCTGAATTCTCGCCAACTCGTCTAACAGATAAGCTTTCATCACTTGAATGATTCGTTTCCTTGGCGACACAGTTTATAGCTTTATGCTCTGTTTCATTACATTCTCGTCATGATAAAACTGATTTTGACAGCGAACAGTTCATTGCAATGTGCCCAAAATTAGAACAGTTGAAACATTTTGGTTCACCCCTCTATTATGTGTAACACCGTACAGCTTTTTCTTTTCGTTGGTTGTAATAGCGGCATCATCTTTAAAGGAGTTCCATTTGTCATAATGCCCTTCCTTACGCGGTTGTTTACTCCTGAAAGCTGACCTCAAGGTCTCATATTCGTCCAGTTTTTCAACTAAATCATCTGGCGAATTCAGCTTAGACCAATCATCTATTAAATGATCTTTTATTTCTTGAGTAACTTTACGTTTAATCTGATCCGTTATGATAAGATCGCTCAACTTTTCAAAACTGTCTGCTTTAACTCCATTCACCCATTCATTAAAAAAACTTCTTAATTCATAGGCAAAGTTTTTCCAAGTGCTTCCTAAATTCTCATTATGCATGAAAAACTTTTGGCGAAATTTGTCTGGCGTTAATTTATACCGTTTTAATGATATTCTTTTAACTTCGTTATAATCGTTTGCAATCTCACCTGGTTCTCTGGCGATTAACTGCGCAACGTCATACGGCAATAAGCCAAGCAAATGAGTTACCCAAGTGTTTTGTATTATTTCAGCTTGTTTGGCAGGATGTTCAAACATAATTAAATATAAACTTATATCGTTTTTGTCGGAATTAAATTTTTTCATCAAATGATGAATCTCAAACTTTGGCTTAATTTATGTACTGTTTACCTTTTGATTGGCGATTTGATTTGAAGACCTACCTTCTGCTCCAAGGCGTATTTTTTGTAGCTCAAATTAAATTTCATCCTTTCGCTTCCGTTCCTCGAATTCTTCCTTTCGCTTCCGTTCCTCGTATTCTTTTTCCTCCTTTCGCTTCCGTTCCACGTATTCTTGTTTTCTTTCAGCAATTTCTTCTTGCCGTTTCTTTCAGCAATTTCTTCTTTTCTAATTTCATTTTCTTCTCTTTCTTTTCTTTCATTGATTATAGTATTCAACCATTCCTTGGCGCTTTCTTCATCGTCCTCTTTGCTCGCCAAAATCATCTTTTTCAAATCTTTCAATTTAGAAAATAGACATTTTCGCACTTTACTACACTTTTATTTACAAATAACGACAGAAAAACAATTTCGTAACGTATTTTGAGATTTAAACTCCTTCCGTCTTACTTAATTGTCGATGAGATTTTCATTCACAGGTTTCTAATTAATCCCACTTCTGATTTCTGTTGGCTTCTCGATTGGTATTCATAAGACTTCTTTTAAGACAAAACAAACATTTATTAGAACATTAAACACAACCATTACACTTCGTAACTGCGTACATCGTAACATCGTTCAACTCGTACTCGTCTCGTCTCTTATTTAAATCAAATTGAAAGTAGCTCAACATCAGACTGTTGCCACTTACCTGGTATCATACACTGTTATAATAATAAATACGTTGAAGTCATTCTTTTTTCAGGCATAAATATTAAATATGCTTACAAATGGTAGCTTTTATATGTAGTAGTAAAAATGTTTTATAATAAATAAATGACAAGGAAATGATTTCATTAAAACAATTGCCATTTCAATGACTATATAAAGGGTGTTTCATTATCGAGTGTAAAAACTTTTGATATTGGTAGAGTGGTAGAAAAAGAAGCGGAAACTTTTGATGGTGGTCTTAATACCACTTAGTCAGCATATTTAGCCATGTCTATAACTCCATGACCCATGGTAAGGGGGATCCTGGCCTTTTTTATTGCCCAAAGTAATTTTGGAGCATACAGGTAGTGCCTGATGTAGAAGACTGATTTAATTTCAACATATGAGAGACAGGTACTTTCCTGAAGAGCTAGCAAGCGAAACTGGCTAAGATCTGTGTTTCCCTTGGAGGGAAATCTCCCGAAACCCGCCTGATCGCAGTGAAGAATTCGTTATCATTAAAACATGATGAAAAAAGAATGAAAACATAGTAGACATAAGCATTCAGCTTACTGGATATATTTCTTAATATACGTAATATCCAAGAGAGCTTGATTTATAGATTCCACAAAACTTTGATGAAATAAAATATGAAAGCAAAATGTATTTTGATATTACTTCAACTTTCAACAATAAAAGAGAAACACACAATTAAATATTTGCTTAAAGAATGAAAACGGTTTGAATTGCCTAGCAACAATGAAAAGTATTGTTGCAAATTATGCCAAAAAGTTTTTAAAAAGGTTATTAAAATTAGAAAAAAAAATTGTACGGCAACTTAATTGATATGATTCAAAAGGTAATTTTTTGCACTATCAGATGGTATAAAAATAATTCTTGCGCTGTAATATTTTAGAAAGTTATTAAGGAAAGACGTCAAATTTTGCTTAATTTTTAATTAATTAAAATTCTAAAAATTTCAAAAAAGGGGCTCCGACGTGCACATTCACAACTTCTGTGTATGTTTCTGCCAAATTTCATAGCTCTAGGTGCAGCGGTCTCCCCTGTACAGCTCCAACACATAGAAACACACACACATTCTCCTTTATTATCAGTGGAGATTTCAAAATTCTATTAACATGCAAATACAGGTTCCTTTGATAAAATAACGTAATTAATTTATTGAAAGTTACACCTTGTTTTTAACAAAACATTTTTATTCAGTTGATTCATCCATAAAACATATTCTATATCAGAAATAACTTTTTGTGCGAGTTATTCTCAAATTATCTTTATGAAAATTCGACAAACATTTCAGTTCACGTTAATAGGGATCACCTCCTGTTCCAATACGATCGAATTAATTCGCAAAACAAGCGTCCCCTGATAATTGTAAGCTGTTAGAGAAACCCGCCTTCTGAGTGCAAAGTCCAACTGATTAGCAAAGTGCTCCAATATCCAAGATTAGTGGCTATTTGCCCTCTGGTTTCTCAATAGCCCCTCAAGTCTTGGATGTTGAGTTCCACTGAAATGGGTCGACGCGCCTCGATGCATAATTTCTAGTACCACCAGATTGGAGGACATGTAGAACGAGAATCTGGTTTTAGAGCTTTCGGAACACCAGGGAGATGCGATGACAGCAGGGTTCTTAGAGTAAGGGCAGTTAGAGACAAACTATCACTGAATCTTGTCCTTAGCATTCTATTGGCAATAAATTAATGCACGAGTATTTAGAATAGATACTCTATTGGTCTAAAATGCCGCTGAAAGAATTCTGGGTGTTTTTTTATGTTGTACGGTATGATAATAAAAAAAGGAAGTTTTTAGGCTGATTCCCTCTCTTTTCCAAGTGAGGAAAACACATTGTTTGATGTAAAGAAATTGATTATATTAACTAGTAAAAATAGTAAAGCGTGTGATGAATCAAAAGTTATTTTACCAAAAGATCTATGTTTTTGTAAATAACTTTACCACCATATTGCGCAAAACCCTGAGATCTAGTTAAATTATCCTTATCTGAAGGCCTCTGATGTTTAATAGAGAGCCATCTGGGATTTTTGAATTTGTCTCTGCAATTGTTTTATTTATAGTTCAGCATGAAAAGTTCATCATGCCATCTATTTTTCTGCCCGATTTTCTTACATTTCGTACGAAAAGCATTTCGTAACATAACAGTACACATTCAGTGAAAGAAGCGCAAAATGTTTAATGTTATGAATTTTAAAATATAACTATATGAAATTTGCTACCTGTATTCACGCGGTGGCCCAACATCCCTTAGCACGAATTTTTTCCTTTCTACTGCATAAATTTTACAGCTGTATATTAAGGAGAAAAAATGAAATTAGTAATTACGATTTGATTCTATTTACAGCTTATGGAATTTGCAGAAATATTGCAGAGAAGCAATATAAATTCTGAGAAGTATTATATAAAACACATGTATGTAAAGCTTTAGATAAGCCACCTACAATGCGTTTCATGGAAACGTGACTGATTTCAACTTTTGTACGTCCAAACCAATTTCATTGAGATTTAATTTATTTTGCGATCCTATGGGCTACTGTCGCTAGTATATTGGACCTGTATATCTGCAACACATCCAGGAATAATATGAATAGCTTTCTATTTAAATTTATAATTCAAGTATTCGGTAATTTTGCGCAAAATTCAAATCAGATGGTATGTTTTATTATATGTTGATAGCATCTTGTAATCATAATTTTAGTGCTGGCTTTGCAACTAAGCTCCAATTGAAAACATGTAGAGAGAAAAGGGTTAATGCGAAAAATTGGTCTTAATCTCTTATGTGTTAACAAATTAGTGACTATTATCTCTGTAACCAGGGAGTTCTCTAAATGATCTCATTGTATTAGTGTTTAAATGCGATGTGGTTTTACCATATGGCAAAGTAATGTTCGCAGAATTATAATGTAACCTAGATTAAATGAATTGATATTTAAATCTAGAGTCTTTCTTCATTCGTGTCAATTCTCAATTTCTTGCTACTGTTTCAGGTACGCTGGCTAAATGTTATCTAGGGGATATTTGCACTGCTCGGATGTTTATTTCTTTATGACTCCTACCTGTTGAATGATTATGTGTTCGTATATGAAAAAAACCTTGATTAATGGACTGACCACTAAATATAGCATACCCTTTTGAGTAGAATGATAAAACCTTGATATAGTAAAAAATTAAATGCCATGGAAAACAGAATCACAACGTAAATATTGCAATGTGCCGAAATAATATAGTCATTGGCCATGTCTGTATTGATTAATATGTAATATTTCATTACTTTTGTAACATTAACGTGAAGGAATCTACCTTTGCCTCCAAGCTTGCCGAAAGGGATTTTTATATTACTTTCGCAAACAGAAGCAAAAAAGACAATGGTAAATATTTCATAAAGAAATCTTGCAAGACGGAAACGCAACGTATCAGTAATAAATAAAACGTGCATTTTTTTTATTTTTTAAAATTTTTTTTATTTTCAAATTTTGAAAATAAATTCTCGCTTTAGAAAAGTATCTAACATTTTTCTCAAATGTTACTCATGGCGAAATTTTAACATATAAACATATATATTATCCAGTGTTCAATATTTAACAAAAGTGCTGGTATACGAACTCTGAAGAAAGACTTTCATTTCACAATCTTTAAAAAATTTCAATTTCGATAATAATGGCGAGGAAAAGAGAAAATTACGTACTTAAGTTTGATTTAATTTCATATTTATGGTCTTCAGTTCCTGATAAAAATATAAAATTTTCTTCAGACTTTTTTTGCCATAACAGATGTCATTTTTATATTACTTTCGCAAACAGAAGCAAAAAAGACAATGGTAAGTATATCATAAAGAAATCAGACGCGACAAACAAGCAACGTTTCATTAGTAAATAAAGCGTGCATTTATAGTATTTCACCGGAAGATAAAATTAAGCTATTTCATTTTAGAAAGAAGCAATAAAATACACAAATCCAAAATTGAATTTCTAGACTTGGATAATAAATATCAATATGGTACTTTTCTCCCTTTCGTCTATAAATTGCCTTCTCCTGTTTTCCTGCCTGGGAAGTAAAGAAACAGAAGAAAAATGGAATACACTAGCAACCAAAATTCCGGAAATGAATAAAGCAAACGATATAAAAAAATTCTTCCAGAAGAAGGATACAGCGAATAGATTTTGCCGAGGCCGAAGATGGATTTTTGATTCCTGACAAAAAAATGCATTTTGTCTTTCTTTACATTTTTGTGATTCTACTTCATTTGGGTGATGAGACAATACCGGTTCTTTAATTTTGATTGGAAACCGATACAGTACACTTGATTTACATTTATTCTTCATGTCGTTTATTTATTCGGTTGAAAAAAATACAAGGAAAATATCTGTATAAAAGTCTATAGGATTGTCCTTCACATTCGGAATTCTGAATCTGAATTCTGAGAGAGCTGAGCATATAATTTAATTGCCTTATCAGTTACACTAGAGTGTACAAATGAAAGGAGATTTTAAAAGGATAGGCCATTAAACGGAAAAAATTCTATCCAGCATCAAAGGTTGCAAAAACACGAGTAGGTGATGCCATCAGAATGTTCTGCAGCACACAGTCTTTAAATTTTGGTGCGCATCTTTCTTTTTCAGACAGTTTGATACGCAAACACTACTTTTCTATCTTTTACATACTGCATCCCAGAGTGAAATTTAAAAAAGCAATTTTTTTGCTGTGTAACCTTTGCACAAGCAACCTGGTCACATGATGTCAACTAAGTGTTTCAATGCAGCCTAATATCGGGCAGATTTATTTCCTGGTCGGCGGTTTCAAATATTTGCCATAACTCGACATCAGTGATTTAACCCGGGTTCAAAAAATGATGATTGGTACACTCAGTACAAAAGTCAACGGGTAAAAAAGTGACCTTTTGATGGAGATAGAGAGAAGAATCTTTCGAGAAAATATAAAATTGAGGGGGAAAAAAGACTGACGGAGGAAAGAAACTGATATACGAAGAGATACCCTTTCTTAGAGCTGGAGGCCAAAATCGAAAATTTTTACATCTGGCCTACTCGAGGATGAAACTAACTTAAACAGAAATGAAATCGAATTTCTTTTGATCCAGTATTTCTTGAGAAAGTGAAAAGAGGATGCGAGAAAGATTACAACTTGGACTTTTGACAAATTTGGATGGCTATGATATCTATTAAAATTTGTGAGTCATAGAATTTACCTATTCTTTCAACTATGTAACATTTAGCTCTTTTTCTTGAAGAAAAAATTTAATATGAGTTCTTACAAAAACATCAAGATTTTTTTGGGCTCTGGAATCTTTGCGCAAGCGACAACATCACATGATGTCAACAAAGTGTCTCAATGGAGCCTGATATCAAGCAGATTGATTTCCTGGTCGGCGGTTTCAAATATTTGCTTTAACTCGACCTTTAGTGATTCAACCAGGGTTCAAAAAATCATGATTGGTACACTCAGCACAAAAGTCAGCGAGGGAAAAACGTGACTTTCTGATGGAGATAGAGAAAAATATCTCGAGGAAATAAAATGGAGGGGGAAAAAGACTGAAGAAGGAAGAGATACCCTTTCTTAGAGCTGGAAGCCAAAATCGAAAAATTTTACATCAGGCCTACTCGCGGATGAAACTAGCTTAAACAGAAATTAAACTAAATTTCTTTTTATGTAGTGTTCCTTGTAGTTGCAGAGAAAATGAAAAGTGGATGCGAGGAAGATCACAACTTGGACTTTTGACAAATTTGTATGACTGTGATATCCTTTAAAATTTGTGAGTCAAAGAATTTACCTATTCATTCAACTATGTAACATTTTGCTCTTTTTCTTGAATAAAAATTTAATATCAGTTCTTACAAAAACCTCAAAATATTCAATGCAATTTTTGTTTCATTTTTTCTAATGGATAAATCATTTGAATGAGAAGCAGAATATGCATGTATGTTTGAAGAGTGATTTGTTGTGGGTTGTGATTTAAGATACACTCATGTCCATAAATTAAGGATAATTCAGAATCACACAGAAATTGAACTCTAAAATAAAAATTTCACCTGTAGAATTATCACACACATCTTGAAGAAGAATATGCAAATTACAGGAAACCACCAGATGGCGCGGATAGTACGTCAAAATGACGAGAGTGTAAGAGAGGGGTATATAAGGAATGGTGGCAAAGAAGTAAAATTGTTCACAAGCGCTTTAAAGGCCTTTCAGTGCAATAACCGCATAGTTATGGCACAAAGGAAGCATTTGGATGATTTTTTACGTGGTAGAATTATCGGACGACTGGAATGTGGACGTACCAAGCTGGAAGTATCCGAGGAACTTGGAATCGCCCAGAGTGTCATCTCCAGGCTTTGGCAACGATTTCAAGATGATGGTAATGTGAGTAGATGTTACAGCAAAGGTCGCCCCCGAGTTACAACGCCGAATGAGGACCGGTATTTGGCAGTTACTGCCAAAAGAAACAGACGGAGCACAGCATCAGACCTGTCTCGTCAGCTCTCTTCAGCTACCGGTGCGACAGTTTCAAGGCAGACCGTGTACAGACGCTTAGGGCACATTGGTCTATATGCTCGTGGGCCTGTCAGATGTGTTCCACTTACCGCAACTCTATGTCGCCTGCGATTAGCCTGGAGTAGAGAGCATGCATTGTGGACACCGCAACAGTGGTCTTGTGTGATGTTTTCCAACGAGTCCAGGTTTAGTTTGCAGTCTGATTCTCGCCGGACTTTCATATGGAGAGCGCCAGGTACCCGTTACCACCAAGAGAACACCATTGAACGACACCGTTACGGTGGTGCAGGATGGCTCGTTTGGGGAGGAATTATTCTTGGTTCCAGAACTGACCTGCATCTTCAGAGTGTAACGATGACAGGCCACATCTATCGGGATGTCATTCTGGAACAACATGTACGTTTGTTTCGGGGCGCCATAGGTGCTGAATATCTGTATATGGATGACAACGCCGTCCTCACCGTGCAAACATTGTAGACGAATGCCTTCAATCGGAGGATATCACCCGTATGGACTGGCCAGCATACTCACCGGACTTGAATCCAATAGAGCATGTGTGGGATATGCTTGGCCGACGAATTGCAGCCCGTCAACCCCCTCCCACCTGTCTACCGGAACTTCGGAGGGCATTGCTTGATGAGTGGTGTAATATTCCCCAAGATCAGATTGATAATTTGATACTCAGCATGCCTAGGCGTTGTAAGGCCTGTATTGCATCGTCCGGGATACATACTCCGTATTAACCATCATACTAACCATGTTATACTGTTTTTTGTAAATAGGTTCTTTTTTGAAATTTGCTCCAGGCAGTAAAAATCGCAATTTTTATTAATTATGTCAAACATATAGCATCTGTTTTGCTCTTTACCTTTTGTTTAATAAATAGAATTTACAAATAAGTCAAATTTGTTTTGCTTCTGTCTCTTTCTTTGCCTGAACTTCATTATCCTTAATTTATGGACATGAGTGTATTTCAGTTCTCTATTTTATTTTTGCTGTCCGAAAGCACATATTTGCTGCCAATAAAGTACAAAATATTTTCCGAAATATTCATGTTGAAATGAAAGAATAATTGAAGTATTTCTAGACAAGAAACCTGATCTATATATGTTTCCAGTTGAAAAATTCGAAATATATCGTTTCATATCCTTTGATGTACCAGATAAAATTAAAAAAAAGGTTTTGCTATTCTTTCTTCAGTTTTTTAAGGTATTGAATTTGAAAAAATTCTAATTTGAATTTTTATTAGAAATATTTATATTAAGTTTTTTGGGAAGCGAAGCGTTTCGAAATACGTGTTCGAGTTTTTTTTAGAATTTGAATGAAAAAGAATTTGTATTATGATTTTTATAGGAAATTTAATCATATTCTAACATATATTGATGATAATTGAGTCGAAAAAGAATAGTAAAAAATGTGCTGTCATGATTTCGCAAAGTATAATAGAATCTATCTCAAAATATGAGGCCATGAATATGACTATTCATAGAAGAGAATGCTTATTAAGAGGAAATAATTTAAAATGAGAGTCAGTTAACGTATTCAAGTTAGTTATGGAGAATTATACCTAATGAATTTCATTTAGAAATTTAAGTAAATTTATTATCCCACTAAAAGATACTATTGTTTTTATGGTTATGTATGTACTAAGATAATAGTTATGAAATAGACCGGTTTCAATCAATTGTGCTCTATGGATTTAAACAATCAAATGTTTCGTTTCATAAAGATTTCCACTTCATATTTCAAAACAAAAGTTACTGTTTTAGATACACAGTGTCGAACCAAGAAACCGCAGCTATGACAATATATTTATACAATTTTGTTTAATTTGACATGCTTCTTGTACGTGAAGATGGAATTTTGTAATCGAATTTTCATTTATTTCTTAATCTGCTTGAAATTTTAAATTTTGTATACTTATGTATTTTTTGACGACATTGCACTATTTTAATATTTTCAGAAATTTAACAACGGCCAATCAATTAATTTAATTAAATTTTTATTTTATGCTAGTGGTGCTACCTGGTAGTGAATATGAGAAAAAATAATTTCAAACTTTCCATAATATTTATGACAATGAATTAGGAATGAAACTCTAAAACGTAGAAAATAATAAAAATAAAATTTTTTAAATTTCTATTTCACTAATGCAAAAGATTTTAAAAATGTATTAAATTTATTTATTTTCATTTAAATTTGTTCTGTCTAGAAACTAAAAGTTTCTGTATCAGTTTATTTGCCTAGCTTGTCGACACATGCATTTAAAGTTCTTTAGAAAAATGAAGTTCTTAAATAAGAAGACTATTTTATGAATATATAAGTCGTTTTGCAATGAAATTAAGAAAATGCTTCTCCAATCTAATACACGAAACATATTCTGTAGTTGCCTTTATATGCTGTAATGTTTCTCTATTAACAGCTGATACATAAGCTTCTAATAATTAAAACGTACGCTTTAAAATGTTATTTGCATTTTTACAGTGTTAAAAAATTTAGGGAGTCTAACAGAAAAGGATAATATTAAAACAAAAAATCTGTGAGAAGGCTTTCCTTCGAGAGTCAGTATTTCTTTTCCCTTTGGAAAAGAATGGGTTTTATTATTAATTTTGTGACATATCGATGTAAAATATAATTGTAATCGGAACTATATTAAGTTAGAAAGGCTGGTAACAGTTTAGAATTTGTTGACGGAGCCGCACGTGCTACTATCTGTGTATATATTCATGATAACCTGGATTAAAACTATATTGTATTAACGAACTGTTGAGTTACATGAACAGTAGTGTTCAATAAAGTTGTATCATAATTGGAGTTTGTACCATCGAGAATGGTACAAACTTCAATGCATTTATTGGGTAAAGAACTCCAACCAATAAAAAGAAAAATAAATATCTGCATTTTTGAGAAACTGCGGAAAAGCCTCTTAACAATTTTTAAAATGCTTCCCCGTCTGGTTTTCTGGCCAACTATTTCAAATATTAACTCGACTTTACCTATGCAGCCAGGAACCAAGGAATATAGAGGCAGGATAAGTTCTCTCTCCAAAAAGTAAACAAGAAAAAAATGCGTGTCCTTCTGATGGGGATTGAGAAAAAAATCTCTTGAAAAACAAATAGGGAGAAATAAATAGAAAGAAGGAAATTGAGATTCGAAGAGAGACATTTCCTGAATGTCGAAGGCCAAAATCGAAAATGCCGTATCAGAGCTAGTCGCAGAAGAAACTAGCTTCAATAAAAACAAAATTAAAGTTTTTTTTATGCAGTATTCTCTGTAACGTGGATAGGAGAGATTATAGCTTCATTTTCTGGCGGATTTGTAGATTATTGTGATATCTATTAAAATTTTTGCGTCATAGAATTGGAAAAAGGTATGAATTAGGAGCCAACTGCTTTTTTATCGACTTACAGTTCACTGTTTTAAGCTGTACCTAAAAGTGACTAGTTTGGTACACCACTTTGAATGGAATTCACATGTTATACAATAAACTTCTAATTACTTTTCGAAAAATGCATCATTTAAATTTCTATTGTTTTATTTTCTGAAAAGTTTGTACCTCAAAGTGTGCACTCCTAATGGTCTATCTGCCTCTAATTTGCTTATTGCACTTTCATATGTAAAATTCAGCTTGTTTCTGCCAAATCAAAGATTGGTAGCGATTGTTTCAAAATCGTAAATAGATTAAATAGCATTTTCTGACGCAATTTTTCTAATGAGTAGATCGTTAACCTGAGAAATAAAAGTATGCATGGGTGTTTGAAAATCTAATTTTTGTGAGATCTGTGGAAAGATATCTCAGAATTTTGTTGTTCTTGATTTAATATTTGATAGTGGTGAGGATATATTTGTTTTAAAATGGCAAACATATTCTTCGAAACTTTCGTGTTCGTTTCAAGTCAAAATATATTGTTTCGTCTCTTATGATGAATGGCACAAAAATTCAAACGAATTCTTGATATTCATGCTCAGTGGCGATTCGTGTTATGTAATCTTAGGGATGCTATAACTTTTAATACTTCACTGTGCATATTTGTACCGCTTACATTTTTTGTCTTTTTACGTTGACTTTAAGTAGTTACATATTCAAAGAATAAACTTTTAACATTTTCTTCCTTCTAATAAGTAAGTATTTTAATGAATTAATTAAAAAAAAATTAAAATTCAAAATTTATTTCCCATTTTCCCTTTTCTATATTCCTTACTAGATTTATTATGATTCACACAACTGCGGCTGAACAATAAAATGACAATATAAAATAATTTTCATATCAATTAACAAGAAAAAATGTTATGGCATAGTTTCATATAAAAATAAGAATAAGCGATTATTATTTTTTACTATTATTAAAAAATACTTAAAAATAAAACATATTCTTCTCGTTTTGTTTTCAGCGAAAAGGTTAAAAACAATGACCTTGATGCTTGCATGACGATTAGAAAAAGTTTCACTCTTTCAAATCAAGACAGTACATATAACCTATATCGATTCATATTGTGTGCGACAGAAAATATTTTGTAATTTTTTTAACGTTAAAAGGCAGACTTTAAGTTCTGACGCAGTATTTAGTAACGGAAATTGCGAAGATTAAAAAAAAGAGTAATTTATTCTATTACATATATTTAAAGGTGCACTGTGATAGTTTAAAATGGAAATGCACGTATCAGTATTCTTTCAGAAATTCTGTTCCTTGAAACGAAG
>BGPR01007679.1:0-21292 GCA_013235015.1 Araneus ventricosus
GGAACCGGGAGGTCGCGAGTTCTATCCCGGGTTGTGTTTCGTGCTCTCTTTTTGCTTTAATTTGCAATAAGTGTGCACGGCAAGTTTGCTGCAAGTTCGTTTCATGGTGACTTCGGAGCTTTCGTTAACTTGCTGCAAGCTTACTGCAAGCTTGCACTCTTGTCATGACAAATTTGTGGCAAACTTGCACTCTTGTCATGACAAATTTGTGGCAAGCTTGCTGCAAACTAAAATTGCTATCTGGGTTTCCTGTTGACTAGCGAATCTTTCCGCTACCTTGCCGAAAGGTTCAACCCTTGTCATGGAAACCTTTGTGACAATCCTTTACCCTTGTAGACGACAAGGTTTCCAAAACCTTTTAGACAAGCTTTCTTTGCTACCTGGGCAATTGCCAACAAAGAGACTTGCGGCTCGGTAGGCATAGAGGCACCGGAACACCATTCCAGCAATTCCTTTTTTCCACGAGAAATAAAGAAGAAAAAATTGTAGAAACACACTTAAAACAGCAGGATTTTGTCACCCATGTTAGAGAGTTCCGGCACTGCTTAGTTGCAGACTGCACCAGTGGTGTGCAAACCGTGGGTCGTGACCCCTATTGGGGTCGCAAGAAACTTTTTGTGGGCAGCTGAATTCAAAGAAATTTATTTGACAATAAAAATACAAGGCTAAAATCTTTACACAAAGTGAGGGGGTCGGAAATGAAAATAGTTCGCGCACCACTGGAGTACTCAACTGTCGGTAGGTTAAGCAACAGAGTAAGTTAAAGGTAGCTTACCAAGAGAAATGATAATCAGAAAGAAAAACAAATTTCGCTTAAGCTGGTCACTCACGAGTGTTGTATTGCTACAACATTTTATAAAATATCTAAATCTATTATATTTTTAACTTTTATTTTTTACTTCAAATATCTAGCAAACTAGATATCTTTTATTAATTTGAAAAAGAAAGTTAATAAATCTTGTATTGAGGGAAGCCATTTTCTCTCCTTTTTCTACAAAACGGCCATCTTGGTATCACTTGTTTTTAGAAACAGAGGAATGTGTTTAAACTCAAAACAAGTCCATTCTCAGAATTCCGTCTACAGGGGTGAATGAACTACCGAATGGTAGAAATTTTGGAATCTTTTGCGCCCTTTGGCGATAAATAATAACTATATTGGCGGTGAAATCTGATCGCCAACAACACCTATAAATGCAAACTCTCGCCAATATTCGAGGCTTTTTTGGATTGGATCTGACATCAAAAAGACGGCTCAGAAGGACAATTGATGTCTGCAATAAAGAAGTGAACCGAACTGCGGTGGATAGAAACCAACCCACGCAGGCGGCATCCATAGACATTTTTAGGAGAGGTCACTGATCTCTATCTCGATCCCTCCATGCAGTATTCTTCCCTAGCGGAAAAATCCCGTTACACGCGATAGCATCACAGGGGCTAATTGATGGTACAGTCACCGGACCCCTCGCTCCTGACCTGGGGTGCGCTTATCTCTCTGCCATCTACAGCGGTCGTCTTGTCCCTCCAACAAAGGTGAATTCACTGGCGCGCGACCAAAAGAGGAAGGAAAGTTTAACGGATCAGATTCCCGAGGCGTGAAAATGATTGACTCTCTCCATTTGACAAGGGTCCCGAAGCCTAGAGCGTGTCTTCCCTCACCTTCGCGACAAGCCCTTACCTAAATAAAGAAGAACAACGCAACCCAGCGGGACTGCTTTCCAAAGGGTTATCCTCTCTCTTCTCTTTTGAACACAACGGACAATCTGTGATTAAAGCCGCGCACCACTGTCTGTAACAACTTAAGGCCCGTCAAACAGCTGCCGCATAAAAGATAAGTAATCTTTTTATTTTGACTCTAAATGATTTTGTTGGGAAATTCTGCATTTTAAGCTAAGAAGCTTGCATCTTTTCTAAATTGTCTCTCGTACCTTTATTCTAAGATTTGAAGCTTTTCTTTCTTTAAATTTAATCACTTCACTTGACATCCTTTTTTAGCAGCTATTTAATCGGAATCGTATGACGTTGTCTATCCGATTCCCGCAGCTGATATGTAGATGATTATTAGAGTATATATACTTGTCTCTACTATGTCATTAGAAGAGGTAAAGAGTAGGAGAGAGACCTACGGTTCTCTAAGCATTCTCTCCTCGGAGAGACTTCAGCTGTAAGCTGCTGCTTTGCTATAAGATGTGATATGTAAATATGTTCTTAAATGTGGTCGTCTAATAAATGTCTATTTTAAATCATACGATTCGTCATTTCTAAAAATGCTCCATCTCATAGAAATTCCACTGCATGCAATAAGCCAGGACGCTTTTAGCTTATCCAGCAGCTCTTCATAATTAGTATTACTCAAGCTGCCTGTCTCCACTTTACGAGACTAACAAGTGATATTGGTAAACTCGCTTCCTGTGCATAACAGATTTATTTGGAATTTTCCCATGAGTGATGACTTTTTACTGACGTAAAGAGCGCTTAATTAAATTTCTTATGTAGCTTTCACTTACTATTTCTGATGTGCAATTACTTACATTTAATGTGCAATTACTTACATTTAATGTGCAATTACTTACATTTAATGTGCAATTACTTACATTTAATGTGCAATTACTTACATTTAATGTGCAATTATTTACATTTAATGTGTAATTATTTACATTTAATGTGCAATTATTTACATTTAATGTGCAATTACTTACATATATTGTGCAATTACTTACATATATTGTGCAATTACTTACATATATTGTGCAATTACTTACATATATTGTGCAATTACTTACATATAGTGTGCAATTACTTACATATAGTGTGCAATTACTTACATATAGTGTGCAATTACTTACATATAGTGTGCAATTACTTACATATAGTGTGCAATTACTTACATATAGTGTGCAATTACTTACATATAGTGTGCAATTACTTACACATATTTAGATGCTGTTAGTATATTTTGGTCTGCATTATTGTGCATTAGTATTTAGACATAAAATCTGGAACGAAATCAATAATCCTCAGCGCTGTGTGATTATAAATGTTAATTTGCTTTTCATAATGTTCTCATAATAAATGCTTTTTTATGTAATCAAATGTGTCGAAGTCACTTATTGAGCATTAAGGAGTTGATATGAGGTAACTGGATATTTTATATTGAACCTGTGTTTAGATGTTCTGGAGGAAAAATTAAATTTAATTATCTCAGTGAGATAGGCTAACGTTCTCAACACAACACGAGCGCTCCGATCCACACAAAAAAACGGTCGTCAATGGGGAAATCCAGTGGCGGCGATTGGGTGACAAAAGTGGGGGATTCGTGAACCCCTAAAAGTACCCGTAGACAACAAAATTTTAAAATTAAGTTACAAAACTAGCTAGCTTCCCCGGACCCTATTGCTCTTTTATAATTTCTAGTTTTAGGCAGTAAAACGAAATAGAAATTTAATTTTTTCGGCAAAAATGGGGTGCGCGACTACCCCCTCACCGAGTCGCCGCCACTGGCTAAAAGTTATTATTAAGTTATTACTTATTATGTATGTTCACTTTATGACACCGTATTTA
Organism: Araneus ventricosus; assembly: GCA_013235015.1. Classification (NCBI taxonomy): domain Eukaryota; kingdom Metazoa; phylum Arthropoda; class Arachnida; order Araneae; family Araneidae; genus Araneus; species Araneus ventricosus. Next base: position 3,559 of record BGPR01007679.1, read on the forward strand.
TAACTCAAAAATAATAAACCAACATTCTTTTCCGTTATACAAAATTTACTTTTGTTGGGACCAGAACAAAAAACATCTTTATTAAAAAAAGTTAACACATTAAGTAAATGAAAAAGTAAGGGGAGTTATGAAAATAATATTAACGCGAATGCAATTAAATGTTAAATGCGCTCGTGTTATAAAACAACGAGCTATCATATAATAAAGCATTAGTTGAGTTCAGTTATAAAAATAAACTGAAAACATAAAATAATAAATAATAATAATAACTAGATTGTTTAGTCCCAACACTTTGTTTAAAACCCCTTGAAAACTATCCTTAATCATTAAATGATAGTTCACTTAAAAAATAATGAAAAAACAAGCACAAATAACGGTAAGCTTGGTCATATTGCCCCCCCCCAAATTATAACCTATCTTCGCTACTGAAAGACGTTCTTTCCACCTATCTCACCAGTGGTCATTAAAAGGTACGGAGTCGTCTTAACTCGTGGGGGGAGGAGCGTAGGCTGATAACACTGATAGCAATTTCGACGGTTTTCTTCATTTTTAGGCATTTCATGACATCCGGCTTCAAATTTTCGTAAATGTCAGGCAGTTAATTGAAAACCATGCATCAATGATCACTTATTTAACTTTCCCGGTGTGCTTTGACGGTTTAACTTTCCATTGTTGCTTTTTTCTATAATTCCTAGTTTTAAGCCACTAAAATAAAATAAAAATTTAATTTTTCCCGCGAAAAGTGTGTGTGTGTGGGGGGTTGTTGCCCCCTCTCGCCCCACGAGTTTTCTCAACTGCAGAAATAAAAACTGGTTACTGACGAGCGTTCCACTCCACGTAATAAAACCGGTAGTTAATGTGGAAACTCGATGAGAACTGGCGAATCCGGGGGGGGCTATGGGGCTGCAGCCTTCCATCAAACTAAACCAGAATTCTTGATTTCATCTAAAATCACTGCAGACTTTTGTTCTTAATCTCCCTTTATAAAAACCGTGACAGCATTGCTTTCTGGCTGTGACAGGCTCGAAACTTTTCCAGCTTTTGTAGTCATTCCACTCGTACTTGTAGCGTTTTGGCTAGTTATTTCATTGTGTTTTTTTATTAAGTCATCGAAAATATTGCAATGTTCTTAATGATTCTTATTGTCAGGTTTCTGAAGTCTGTAAAGTTAAAGTGTTTTGGTTTACACAAGCCATGAGGTTTGACATTCGTCAAGACGATACAAAATTTTTTATGACCTCAGCTTCCTGACCCAAATCCTGGATTCTCCACTGCTTTTCTTTAAATCCATTTGGACTGCGTGAGAATAAATGCTGAAATGTGACCGGTGTAGACATATGGGGGGAAGGAGACTCTCTCGCACGAGAGGAAATCCGAGCAGGCGGGGGTTGCGTTTTGAAGGTGAGGAGAAAATAATGTGCAGTTGGGGATCGGAGTCCCCTTAGCTGATGGGCTGGGCTTGTGGTTTGCGAAGAGTGGCCCTTGAATAACCTACCTAAAAAAGTCTTATTAATTGTACGTAAAGTGTTTCGAAAAAACATAAAATGAAAAATTGCCGTTTCTTTTTAATATACTTTCTGGAAAGTTTAATTTTTAGATCTATATACTGTCAACAGGTGGCGTCTGTAAAAGCTACTTTTGGATGCTAATAGAAAGAACATCGCAATTCTAGTAAAGAAAATCACAAATTTAGGACTCAATCATGAATTCTAACCCGATTTCAGTTTGCTGTGGTATACGGTTTCGAATGATTTCAGCGTTTCTGTAATTCGAAGTAGAACATGAATAACCTCTCCCTTCGCTTTTCAAGTCATTCACGGAGTCCCCCCCCCCTTTGTGAACGAACGGCATGCCCAGCGTATTTCCTTACCTCCCGTAGGCAATCCGTGTCACTTATTTGCCTTAGAACGTGGTCACCTCTTTCCCTGGTCGCGCTCGGAAGCAGGGCCAGAGAAGTATAGTTCTCTGGCCCTGACTTGAAAGAGCATCTGTTTTCACTTCAGGCGAGGGGTTTCGTTGTGTGAGGTCTTTGGGTAGTGTTGGGACCGCTTGTGAGGTCTTTCCTTGGAAAGTGACTCAATAATTTTGTGTTGACACTTCGTCAAGCAAGTTTCTGAAAGCAATAATGGATTTCCGCTCTCGAGCTTCAATCAGATTGGACTGATTCATTTTAATAATCGTTATTTGCCTTCTATTGTAAAATTGAAGATCCGTAATCGAAAAACATCGCTATTTAGTACATATCAATGATTCAATCACATCTCTTTGTCAAAAATTCGTTATCCTATGGACAAGTTTTGTTTATTTTGTATTCACAGACCGTTTCCGGTAACCCTCTGGTTTAAACAACCGTCAAATCTATTTGGATACTGTATCAAGCCGTCACCTCCGATAGATAGCCGTCACCTCTTCTCTCGGAGGTGACGGTAATGCTAATCTTGAAAGCGGAAGACCAACACCTAGGGATGTATAATCCACGATTTTTTGAGTAACAAATATTTTTGCTATTGCTATTTTTAAATATCTATTCCAAATAACTGTTATTTCAATCACACCTTTAATTTTCAAAAGTCTTATTAAATATAAGTAAAGTGTTCTAAAAAATTAAATAAAAAAGTATTACTCATTTTTAATGTACGTTCTATGTTATTTTAATGTTTAGTTCTTTATACTGTCAACAGATGGCGCCAGCAAAAATTCTTTTGAAGGGGTGTTCGGAACGCCTAAGTTGGGGGTCACAATAGTAATCAATCAAGGCGTCCTTTGACGTCACCACATCCATATTGCTACTTCACAGTTTCTGACCTATCTATTGCTACTTCACAGTTTCAGACCTATCTATTGCTACTTCACAGTTTCTAACACTTTATAGTGAAGAGCCACAGCTGAGCGATTCGATTGTACCAGGATCAAAACCGATAACCGCTTCCGATGCTATATGTGTTGTCGTAACGTAACTCAAATTACTTGATTTTTGAGTTGCATGGAAATAGTTTTTTAAATTGATTCTTCTGCAATGAATATATTTTTGTTTGTTACACATGGTATATATACTTTTTAAATAAATTACTGATAGCATAACGTGCTATGTGCTCTCTGTTTACTTTGGAATTAATTATGTAGCTTGCAAGATCAAACATATTTTTGATTGGCGATCCTTCTCTTTTTTTTCTTGTTGCCGATTTACCCATTATTCAGATTTAAAACGATGGAATGAACAAATAACTTAGATAAAAAAAAAACCCACAAAACATTCTTTTTTCATTCAAGGGTATATACACATTAATTTATTTTGTAAACTAATGATCTGATGTACTAAACATAATGCAGTCAGTAAGTATTTAGCTATTTAGACAATCTTGGCTTGAGTTTTGAATGTAAACTTTTGTTTATTTTGCAGAAAGAATATACTTTTAAAGTGATGTTCAGTTGAATTTCCATGCTTATAATAGGTTCATAAAGACTTGCCATTGCAATTGTAAATTTCCATGTCGTTGTTATAAAATTAGGCATTTCCCAAGATGTAATAGTGGTAGTTGATAACTGTATGTTTTACATATGCTATTTTAATTAAAGAAACTTTAGTAGAAAGCATAGATTATTGTACATCATTTATTTTATTACCTATATGATACGAGTCGGTTTTGGCAGATTTATAAATTGTGTGTGCAATATTGTATTGTAAGTAAAGAATTGCTTCACAACTGAAGTATTTCAAATATAACTGCATTTATGTTTTTATATAACTGCGAGTAAAAATTGTATGGTTTCCCCCAAAAAACTAAACAGAACGAAGAGAGTTTAGTTCAGTTGCATAATTTTTTTGTTTATATACTTGTTTTATAAACTGCACTTGCTTGGAAGAGAAAAAAAAATTGTTTTAGAATGTATTTGCACTGAGTAACATACACCAGGAAGGTCAGAATTACTCTCATTATTTGAAATTGAGTTGATAATAAGGATGAGTTGATAATAATACTATACTAAGAAAGAAAAGTTTAGTTACCAGCAGACAGCATAAGTATTCCCTGTATATAAGTGTTATGTTTTTTAAATACTTTCTTAAATAACTTATTTCTACTATAAAAATAGATGGTGTGTATTTATTTTATATTGTTCAGCTTGCTTTGGTTTAGAAACTCGGAGATAAGGTACGGAGAAAGAAGAAAACCCTGTTTACACCCAGCTAACAAGATGATCTGTCCATTTGTAATGGCATTTTTCTAATTGCCTTACATTTTATTAGATTTTCTTGAAATAGCTGGATGCATCTCAATATAATTTTCTCATATTACAGTATTTCAATCAGCTAATAGTATTTTTTCTGATTAATTCCTTTACATGTTTTATAATTATTGATCTTTCCTATATGTATGCCTGCTTTATCAAATTATATTGAATTTGCTTACCTAAGAAAAGTTAAATATAAGTAGTCGATTTTTTAAAAAGTATATTAAAGAATTTGAAGTTTCATGTATTAAAATATTGGCTTTATGTGGAGACTTCACAACTCTGTTTTCTATTTATTATATGCTTTTATTATTTATATTTTTATATAAAATATCTATGTTTCATTCAATATATATGATGCAAATTCAAGTATTTTATTTCATCATACAAATTTATGAACCTGCTATTTTATAGAAGCAAAATGAAATTAACGCCAAATATTAGGAAAGGAAAAAAAAATGTAAAATAAAAATTTAAATTTTCTTTTTCAAATTTAAGTTAGCAATCTTTTTTCCTATTTAATTACCATTGAAGTTTTCAACAGTTTATTAAGCTATTGGAATTATTATTTTTATTTTAATGGATATCTTTTACATAGGATCAGGTGGGGTAAAGTGGTCATACATCAAATAAAATGCTATAACTTTGTAATGAATATTGGTATAAATGTAATCTTTTTTATTTTAGCTTTGAATAGTTAACATTCAAAATTATACTAATTGCAACACTTTAGTAGGAGAAAACACCCATTTTGTTTGTTCATGTAGCAGTTTGAAGTTGGAATACCCAATTGAACTTCTCTCCTACATTTTGTTTAATTAAGTTTTCATTAGATTGACTCAGCAAAAAGCTTCAGATAGATCTTAAGAATACTTCCTCATTAACAGATAACTGAATTAATTACAGATATTATTTTATAGTAATTTAAGTAAGATGGGGTAAAGTGGTCATAGGGATAGGCTTAATATGCATCACTGTTTTAAAATTTCTTAAGCTAAATTTATTAGACAGGTGTTAGTTAAATATTAATTTAAGATACATTACAGATGAAACTGGGTGACCCCAATTTTTGTACCCAAATCATCACATAACGCATATAAGAAATCAGCCAATTGCAAAAAAGGATGTACTTTTTAGCACATAAGCAAATGATTTCATGCTACCTTTTTATTTTTTACAAAGGAGCTCATGTATATGAGCAATAGACTAAAGGTAGTGCTAAAATAGACTAAAGGTAAAGGCTTTATCCAATTTTCTTTAGATTTGCAAAAACCTGTTCTTTTAATTTATGGTGGACACTGAAGTTACATGACTTATGGAACAGCAGAAAAGGCCATGCGTTAATTGCACTAGAATTTTTGTATAATTGCACTCTAAAAAATTTGACATGAGCTGTACTTAAAACTCTATAACCACATGTTTCATCTATACATGAAGTGGCAATATAGAATTCAAGAGAAAAAAGAAAACAAGTTCAAAAACAATAATGAAGGTTTGACTGAAGAAATTAGTAATAAAACAACTACAAAAAAGAAAGAGATGCAAGAAAACAGATAAAGAAAAACTTGATAAAAAGTAGAAAATGTCTGATTTAGTCAAGTGAATTCACAATTGCAGATAATCAATTATCACAGTATTTCTGTGAGATCTTGGCAAAATATGATGGGGAGGGTGGGGAGGGGGTTCAATCAAATGTTTCTGATAAAATAGGAGATTTTCTGTCAATAAAATATCTAAAACTTCAGACTATTACACCTTTCCTGAAAATCATAACATTGTTGGAATTGAAGAGACAGATATCCTTAAAATTCTTGATGAGCCAACTTTTAATCATAGGTTATTAAAAATGGATAATTTGATCAAATAAACTGATTTTCTTTTAAAGTTGAAACTATATTGAGTTTTGTTAAATATTTTTTAAAAAACTTTTCTTACTTATATTAGGATTTTATGTTTATTTTTAATTATGACCACTTTACCCCACCCCATGGGGTAAAGTGGTCATAAAAACATGACAAATAGAAGTTGTCATAAAATTGTTAAAATCAATTATTTTTTCCCCAAATTTTAATGCAATGTGTTCTTCAATAATGTAATGTAAAATAACAACAAAAAAATATTAAGTATTTTAACAAATTCTTATATTTATAATCCAGCTAAGTTAAAAAAAATGTGGATTTTATGACCACTTTACCCCACCTGACCCTATTAAAGCAATTTTTCAACCAGAAATTTCATTTCTATGTTTTGCTTAATAATAAAATATGCTGTTTTCCATTTAAGTGTGTTTTTTAGAGTTTTCACTTACAATTTTATATGTATTTATGCATATGTATCTAATAAAGGTGAGTACATGCTATAAAATGCTTCATTTACAAAGCATCAACATTGTTTGAGAATCATTTCTCCAAATATCTTTTTCATGAAACCTGCCAATCAGCTGAATAGTTTAACGTAATATATAAAGTATTTATTCGCCTGTTTACTCAATCTTGACTTGGATTTAGAATGTAAATGTATGTTCCTTTTACTGATTGTATTGTGAGCTTTTAAAAGTGATGAATATTTACATTTCTATGCTTTGCCAATTATTGTATGTTGATAATTTATACGGAGTATGTTTTTAAGACATTGTAGCTAGAGATTTTCAACCTTTTTGTTAAAATATATGGTAAGGTATTTCATGAATCTAAAAACTAAAGCAAACCTGCATTTTTTAAAAAAATTTCTGTTTCTAAATTGACATAACAGTTTTCACAGTGAATTTCCATATAGTATTTATAAAAAAAATTGACCCTGAATTAATAAAGCTAAATATCCTTACTAGTGCAAATGATAATTTCCTTAAGAAATTTACCATTAAAAAATTGGCATTCATATAAAGTGTGTTTCTATTTCAGTTAATGTTATACAACTTTTTATTTGTTTAGTGGAGTTGACTCAAGCAACTTTTAACTGAAAAAATGTTCAATAAATGAATATCTATTTATATTATTTTATTAAATATTATTGTATTAAATACTATTGTATTAAATACTATCATCTGTACATCTGTTGTTCATCATGTCGTATTTTGATTATGATTTGAAATTACTTCTAAGTAGCTTGCTTCTAAAAGTATTTAACTAAATAGTTTGCCAGAGCAATTAGGATTATGGTGTATGGTTATATTTCTTGAAATTATTTACTTCTGTATTTAAAAATGATTAAGTACTTAAATGAAGACTCGTCTGTTTTTCTATTCTTGGGGGGAGGAAATAATTTATATATAATGATTATTTTCCAACAAATGTTTTCATATGTATATTATTTATTATAGTATTTTTGCAAAATAATTGACCCTAAATTTTTAATGGATAAAGATTAATATCCTTACTAATGAAAATGATAATTTAGTTAAGAAATTTACCATTAAAAATTGCATTCATGAAAAAGTGTAATTCTATTTCAGTTATTTTGATACAACTTTTATATTAATAACTTATATTTGTTTAGTGCAGTTGCCCCAGGCAGCTTTTCTTGGCGCCATCTATTGTCAGTATATAGAACTATAAACTAAAACTCTGCAAAGTTTATTAAAAAATCAAATAAAAAAATTAAAACACTCTACTTTTAATTACAAATGATTAAATCACACCTTTTTAACAGCAATATTCATCACTGGTATTTGTGATTTTTTGATATTAAGTAGAAAATAACAGTTCGTCAAATATTCGTCATCCCTACCAACATCTCAGCAGATAAAGTCAAAGTGTTTAATGTAATTAAACAAACCAGAAAACTCATTCATTGGAACATTCAATTTAATATTTTCAAAGAATTCTTATGCCTTTATATTAAAATCTCTACTTTAAACATTAATTAACGTCTTCAAACAGAGTGATGAAATTTTGAAGAAACATTACACCGGAAGTTGGTTAGTATAGCGGAAGTTCTATATCATCTCATTTAAACTAAACAGAAAACTCGTTCATAGATATGACGTGTACTGTGACGAAAGGTGCGTAAATTTTAAATGCCTTAAGCTTTTTTTTTTTTACTCAGAAAGTTGTAAATGTGCCATTCTTTCGATGAGAAAGTTTGATTCTCAATAATGAAGAAAATTCATGAAAGTAACTTCAACTTTCATTGCGTTCAAATCGAGAATTTAGCTGGTTGGTTACTTTTCTCGTCTCGAGTTTGTGACATCATGCGCCAGCTATTGATAGCGCATGAGTAGAGGTTTTGCATTTCGGAGCTCAAGTAAACTGTGCCAGAAATAAGAGAGCCTTAGGGGTCTGGTTTCCTTACAAATTAAAAATACTTTATGTGTCTTCAAATATTGCCGGTTTGATAGATGATAAAAAAATTGAACTGCTAACATGGCTAAACAAGAACAAGTCTTGATTTTAGAGCCTGCTTCTGAGCTTCATTTTGTAGGCAAGTTATAAAACATTTATTGTAATTTTCGGGTTAGCCATATTGAATTGTCTGCGATTTTATTTACGTTTTTATAAGTATATTTTTAAAAGAATGTCTATAATAGATGCTTATTTTCGATGCTGTACATTGTGAACTTGTAAAATAGTATATACTTCCTTGATCTTGCCTGTCAGATTGTGTTAAGGGAAAGCTATTGCTTGAAACTACTGATGATCACTTTTCCTCAATTATCCAATAGAATTTTTAGCTTGAAAATAAGTATATAAGCATAATTCTATAAACATTTTGCTAGTAGGAAATGGCGAAACTAGTATTTATCGACACGTAACTACTAATAACTTTCAAGTGCGATTATTGCGTTTATCACTCGTCAGTTATCCACTTTTGCCACACGGCATGTAGCCCATTTAACCTCTCCTTCAGCACAATTTATGCCTCTTCGTTAAATTTAGCCTTTATAGCAATGCGTTACCTTTCCTAGCCAACTTGAGTTGTGTATTCGATTGTTTATATTTCAAAAACGTGTGCAATTTTTGAGCAGATCATTCTGTAACTGGCGAGATTTTTGTCAAGTTCTTAAATAGGTATATCGTGTTTGCATTATAAGCGAGTCAAATACATTTTCAAAATTTTCATTTAAAACATTTATAATCAAAAATATCTTATAACTTGAACACTTTTAAGATTTTAGACAGAATATAAAATTCTTATTTTGATTTTTACTTTAAAAAATTATTTGCTATTTTTTGAGTATTTTCATACTGTTGAATAAAGTACTGCCTGCATTATTCAAGATAAAGTTTTCTCTTTGTAAATTTCAGACAATGATTATATAATACTTTATTGCAAGATTCCAGAATGTTGCATAGTCTTACATTTATTGCTATTTGTTATTTTTGCAGAATTCATCTAAAAATTGCATAACATGTTGGAGCGTCGAATATTTTTTAAAGTATGAAAATACCCTACTAATCCATGCAGAATAATATTTTGCCATTTTTATTTTTATATAATTCCTTAATCCTTATCGCACTGATTTCTGCAATGTCATTGTTTATGTACTTGTGAAAAAAAATGCTTTTAATTAGTGTACGAGTTGTAAAATATTTAATTTTTTAAATTTAAAAATAATTAGAATACATAAAAAAATTTTAATTTTAATAATGATTCTAATAAACTTTTGATAATTACATAGTAGGTTTTCTCATTTATAGTCTTTCTTTAAAGGCTTAGTTAGTGGCATTTCCAGTTGGCATTACTAAAAAAGCATACATATGTCCCATTAAACCTATTTAAATAGTCTTAAATATAATTTGATTTATTTGGTAAGAATGGAGCTTTCAGTTCAAGCAGTGGATATGTTGTCGGCAGTGTGTAAAATGCCAGCATTCCATAGAATTCCTAGTCATTTTTAGGCAAAGTATGAAATATGAGAATTTATTTGGTTATATACTTACCTTCTCTAGGCATTCTACAGAAATACAAATGTTATTTAAAGAGTACCATTACAAATATTTCATTCAAAATCTGTAAAGATAAAATGAAAGTTAAACAAAAAAATTATGCCTTTCTTATAAAAGAAAAAAAAAATATATGAATCTACTTGTTGTATCGAGAAAGGAAATAATTTTACTTTGAATTGTACTTAATTTTATTATTTATAAAATTGATCATTTGGTATTGTATGAAATGCGAGAAATATTAATGTTTCATATTTCATATTTTTCCTAAAAATGTTGAGATATTCTATAGAATATTGGATTTCGAACTTTGCCCATACCAGATATAGTGTTATCGCACAGAAGTTGTTTAGATTTCGTAGAGCTTTTTCTGTAACCAAGATGTAGAGAGACATATATTCTCATTTAGCTAATGATGCAGTCACTCAATTGTCAAGTCTAGCTGTCTGCGACACTTTATACATTTATAAATAGTGTGCTTCAAAAAATGTATTTATACTTTCAGTAACTATAATATAAACTGTTAATGATATATGTCAAAACTCAAATTTAAAAAATAGAACTGCAGACTTTTACCATGAGTTTTGTTATTCTAATTAATTCAATATTTTTTTTGTAATTACAATTTTTTACCTTAAAAGGAAACTTTTTCAAAAATACAATAGAAACCTGGGAGTCCGAAATTACGGATAATCCGAACACCTTTTTTTAAAAATTTTTTTACTGGATAATGGAGGAAAAATAAGTTACGAATCGGAAACAAAGCTAATGTTTATTCCTAATTTAAAAGAAGTATTCAAAATGATTTATAAGAATGATTACAGCACCTTAATGAGTGGAAATAAACTCGGATATCTTCTTTTTTACCCTCAACATGTTTGCCACTGTACCATGTGAATCCCCACATGCTCTTTCCATATGCTGTCGCAGAGCATCCAAAGTCAATATTCTACTGCATTTGGTATGTTAGGAGTATTTTACTGAATTTCCCAGAATCCGAACAGAGTTTAACCCCAATTAGTTTGGATTTCTAGGGTTCTACTGTAATGAGTTAGTCAATCATCATAATCACCTCACAATTATTTGGAAACTGATAACCCTGATTTGACAGCAGGACGCAATATGAACTTATTGGGTTCACTGTGTAGATTAGTTTGTGTTTGGAGCTTGCTTCTCTGTGACTGGTAGTGTTTATCTGAAATTGCAACAGAAATGTGTTGTTACACATTCAAGAGACATTTGAGAATGAAGAATTGTAGTTTCAGCAAGATAGAGTGTTGAAGTTGCAAATTAAGCAGTGCCGCAATGTTTGGACCCTAGTGCTATTGTTGGGGGGAGGAATGCAGCGGGTGACAGGTTGGGTAAGCTGAGGATCACTTCGCAAGAAAATGTTTTTTTCACATCTAAAATGTATAATTATTTTATCCAGGTATTGAAATCATGAAATAATAAAGTGTCGCGAATGAAACAATGCATATTTTATTTTTGATCAAATGTTGTCATAATACATACTGTTATTAAAAACATGAAAAAAATGAAAATATTCAAGAATAACTTTTGAAATATGTTAATTTTAGATTATACTAAATTTGAGTAATTTTAACATAAAAACATGGCATGGGTAAGTAATACAAGAAAATATCTTAATTTTCAGAATCAAACATAACACATTTTAATGTTGGTAACCTTAATGTTTTTAACCCCTTCCCACCACTGCTTGCCAGTGGCTTATTACCTTTATTAATGTGAAATATCAATCATATTGTTACAAATTCTGTAAATATATCGCCAAACTTGTCGCCAAGTCATTAAATTTACAGAATTTGTGACAATATTTTCAAAGGTAAGGATTAGGATGTTGCAAGAAAGTGTCTTGCGATTTTTCTTATTTGTTTCTCGTAAAAAAATAATAAACAGTGCTGGAACAGCATTCTGCTGTGTTCCAGCTCCACTACACACCTGAAGATAGAGCACTTCTTCATTACTTTTTAGACTTGAAGCTTTTCTTGGTGAATTCTGGGGAACAGATGGCTAGGACAAAGAAGTAGCATTTAATTACTCGCACATTCTCTGAATTTCTTTTCATGAGAATACATGAAACAATATTCAAGGCTAAGACTGGATATAACCAATAAGTTGAGAGCATCTGTTAAGAGAATGGCATTTGGGTGCAATTGGCATGCTTTGTGGCATTCATAATTCCACTGATTGTTTTCATCTGCAGTACCTGACAGTAATGATCTTCAGTCTAAACACTTCCAATAACGACAATTCTGCATATGTATGTGAATTCATTTGAATTATGAAACTTTGATGTTTGTCATTAATTTAGGTACTCTTTCATTAACAGGGCACTCCACATTTCTTACTAGATAAAAACCTGCCAAATCTCAGCAATGAATGTTGGGACTAACAAAGAAAAAATTTTCAAGTTTGGCGGTTCCATATCAAATCAACCAATGCCCACTGGATTTTATTTATTTTTGGCTGAGATGATAGTATATTATGTGAAAAATACCAATTTTCAGATTTTTTGAAAATTTTTTTCTGAATTTCTTTTTCTTTATGAATCGTTGAAATTTTGAAAATTTCATAATCTTTAAACGGCCATAACTCGAACTATTTTACCTAGAGAGCTGAAATTTGTGTAATTTTGTTTGATTTTGTATGATGCTTCTTAAAAGATACAGCATGACCAAGTCATTTAAAAAAACATTCGTTATTAAAAAAAAAAAAAATCTCATTTTAGCAACATTTGTCAAATTTCATGATGGTATTCCTCTAGAATCATAAAGAAAAACAAAAGATTTGTTCTATCAATATTCGTATAATTTCTACAAAAAAAGCCACATTATGTGCCATTAAATTTGAGTTAAAAATTCTAATATTTTTCATTCATGCTGGTCAGATTAAGATAGAATATTTTGACTAACTAAGAAACTGAACAAAATGACACAAATTTCAGCTTTCTAGATAAAGCAGTTCATGAGTTACAGCTGTTGAAAGATTATGAAATTTTCAAAGATTTGTAATTCAGCAACGAATTGTTGGAAAAATCGAAACTTCACTGTTTTCTTCTCTTAGGGAAGTGCAACAAACAAGCAAAAAAAGAGAAATTTAGGAAATTAGAAATTTTTTTTATTGGTTGATTTCACGTGGAATTCCCTCAATGATTGAGGTTCCATTAAGAGAAAAGTACCATTGTGTATGCAGTAGTTATTCAAAGTGTGCATTTTTCTGGAACACCCTGTATGTATATTAGATATAAACTCTGTGAGGAAGAAATCCAGTATTTCTGTCTACTATTAACTGTCGTTTATTTGTAACTACATGGTTTCCGCGCACCTGGTAAGTCAGGTAAAGTCATGAATTTGGATAATGGTTTAATTTTGTCATGATAAGTCATGATTTTCAGAAAAAATTGAGTAAAAGTCATGAAAAACTATAGGCTGTCATGGATTCGCTAGGCTTTAATCGCCTAATAATAAGTTTAAGAAATTTATATTATTTATTTAAGAATTCTCCAGCTAGAAGATTTTACTAGAATTACAGGTTGTTCTATTTTTCCGAAAAAATTTTGTGCTGTTCGATGGCTAGCAAACAGTGATTGCATAGCAAGAGCCATTGAAATAGTTGAGACAGTCATGAAGTATCTATCACAATTAAAATATACTGGTAGCAAACTTAAGGCCTCTTTGAAAACGTCTATGAAAGATCCTTTCATAAAATGCAAACTTGCTTTCGTTAAGCCATTGTCACTACAATGTGAAACTTTTTTGACAGATTTTCAAAGTGAAAAAGTGTGTGTGCCCTACTTGTATGCAGAATTGTCGCAGCTGTTAGGAGGGATCATAAAAAAATTTGTCAAGTTTGAAAAAGTTGTTGAGGGCTCAGCATTGTTGAAACTTGACCTCAACTCTAAAGCTGGTCTCTTGGAAGAACATAGATATTGGTTTGGAGCTAAAAAAATACTTAAAAGAGTTAAAAATAGCTGACAAGACAAAGCTCTTTTTTTTTCTGGACTGTCAGAAAATTTTGCAGAATTTGGCTCAAAAATTATTGATAAGAGCCCACTCAAATATAAACTTGTTAGTGGTTTATCCATGCTGCATCCTTCTGTTATGTTGAATAATTATTCAAATATTGGGTTAACTCGGTTTAGCATAGTTCTTGAAGTACTACATAATGCAAACCAAATCACCGAGACAGTGGCAGAAAGAGGAACACCAATATGTACCCTTTTGCTCTGTTGTCACAGAAAGACATCTGGATGAGTTTGAAAATTTTTTGTCTGATGAGTGCAATCTAGAGCTCGATAACTTTTACTAAGGATTTTTGTCAAAGGAAAAAAAAATGGGAAGATCTGTGGCAGGTTGTAAAATTATGCTTTATATTCTCCCATGCAAATGCTTCAGTGGAAAGGGGCTTCTCTGTCAGTAAAACAATTCTAGTTGAAAACTTGAAAGAACAAAGTTTGATTAATCAAAGACGAGCATACGATGAAATTAGATTTCTTGGGAGAGTTCAAAATGTCTCTATTACTAAAAGAATGCTGTTAGCTGATCGTGGTGCGAGGCATCTGTATAGAGCGGATTTAGTGAGGAAAGAATATTTAGATAAAAAAGCATCAAAGACACAAGAAAAGAGAAAATTAGAAAATGAATTGCAGCAGTTATATAATCAGAAAGAAAATCCGATTGGTAAAAGATAAGGAAGAAACTGAATTTGAAGAAAAAATTCAAATTTTGGAGGAAACGAGAAAATCCTTACTGTGAAGATTCAAATTAAGTTTAAATATAAGAACTTTATATTGAGACATTAATTTTTGAGATTAATACAGAAATGTAAATAATCATTATTGTGATACATTAAATATTTTTGAAAAATCATCACAGTTGCATTATTTACTGCTAATTTTACTTTATCATTTAGCTAAAGTTATTGAATTCAGATTGAATTAGAAAAATTTTGGTTGCATTTACAAAACTGCTATATGAGTAAGCTTACATTAGATATGGAAATACAATAATTTATTTCTATGTACACGAGTTTGTAAACATTTATAAGTACTTTTTCTATCCCAAAATTCCTGTATTATCTCCAAATGCATACCTTTTGTTTGCATTTACATAAGACTTTGAATTCGTGTATACTTTAACCAAAGCATTTCTAAGTCATGGAAAAGTATTGGCCGTAATCAGGGAAAGTCATGGAAATTCATGATTTTGTAACACTGTATTTTGGCAGATACCCTGTAACTATCATTTATTAAAAAAAAAAAAAAAAAATATCTGCATAGCTATGCTATTCATCTACTAGAATAAAAACTGTAAGAGAGCAGAAAGTGAAATTACAAGATATTTAATTTGATACACTGGGTATACCCAAAATGAGAAGTGATTCTTAAAATTATTGATGTCAAAAATTCACATTACAGGAAGAACTTATCAACGGAAGGGATTAAAAACACTAAATTATGAATGGACCAGGAATAAGAAATCGATTTGCTTTTAGCTCAAAAATAAAGTGTCACATATACAGATTAAACCAAATGGGATAGCTTAAATGGACGATCTCTTGTTTATGTTCTTGAATTTCTTCATATTATGTATAATGATGTCTTAATTTGTAGAAAGTGATACATCTTTGAATTGTTGATCCAAAATAAAAAGATGTAGATAAGCTTGAAAGAAATTAAATTGTACATTTCAAATTCTAAAGTGTATATAGTTTTTTATGTAATAAGCATATTTAGGTAATCTAAGAAATTGTATCTCTTAAATAAAATAGCTAATCTTATCTAAACCAAAATATTTAATTAGCAATTTGAATTTAGTTATATATAGAAGGTGTGTTTGTGATTAATCTTTTTTCCTACCAAGCTGTTCAATATTTAACTTTAATTTGCTTCAAGTTCCTTTTGTTATGACTATCTAAAATTGCTCACCTGGTTCAACTTTCATCTCAAAACTTTTAAATGTGAAATCCACACTTTAGAATCAATAATGCATTCTATCAAAGCAGGAATCTTTCCTTTATAAAAGCATGCATTTCATGCTTCATCAACAATGGCCATTATTTTTTTGGATTGTGAAGTGAAGTTAATGAATTTAATATATGAAATTTTTTTTATTCAAGAGATTGACAAGAGAGAATATAATCAATATGATTTGAAATGCTGATATCCTTATATTAGTCCAGGCAACGAAGGAAAAATAGGGGAAAAAAATGGTGTAGTTTTGAAATTTGGCACAGTTGTAGGGATTAGTGCCCTAAACAACATACTAAAAGTCCCCGACCGTGGGGGTTACGCGGGGGGGTTTAAAGGGGAGCTTTTTCAGTTTTTCTTAAATATTTGGAAAACTATGGGTTATAGAGAAACTCTCAATTACAAAAATAAACTACATTAAATTCCCTACAAGAAAACACCTACATCTTTATTTTAGCATCAATAGTTAAGAAGATATAGGGAGTTGAAAAAGTGAGAATTTTTGAAATTCCTTATTGTAATGGTAAAATCAATAAAAAATGCCGAAGTAACAACCTTCAGAAGCACCTCATGCCTATATAATAATTTTATAAAGGTAGTATTGTATGTGTTGAGAATAGTGGTGGCGTCGGGGCCAGAGGGCACAAATATATTTGATGAATAGTCATGACCTTCCTCCCCTCAATCCGTTTCTCTCCATAAGATCAATTCTAGTAGAGTCAACGAAGGAAAAATAGAAAAATAAATGGTGTAGTTTTGAAATTTGGCACAGTTGTAGGGAATAGTGCCCTAAACAACATATTAAAAGTCCCCGACGGTGGGGCTTACGCCGGGGGTTTAAAGGGGGCATTTTCAGTTTTTCTGAAATATCTCGAAAACTATGGGTTCTAGCGAAAAATACTCAATTACAAAATTAAACTACATTAAATTTCCTACAAAAACAGTCCTTCATTTTTTCTTAGGATGAATGGCTTAGAATATATAGAGAGAATTACAATAAGTGGTTGAAAAAGCTAGCTTCATTTTTAAGAAAGAAAGTTTTTATTTCAAATTGGCGGCTATCTATTATAACATTATATCTATAACATAATATTATATATATATGTATATAATTATACATACCTACATAAAAATATGCATAAACACTTTTGACACTTGTTCGTAATTAAATTTCATTCGATTCTTCTACTGCTCGATCGAGTTTGAACTCCTCTTCTAGAGGTGCACCATTAGTACAGATACCATGACAGCACATAAGCACTTACTTTTAAATTCAAATTCAAGTTGGGATGAACGCAGACAGGGGTAGAACTTGATGTTAAAGGCTGTCCATCTAAAACAGCTATTTTCAAGTCTCTTGTAATTGATTGAGGTCTCGTGTATTTTTTCCTGCAAGAAGCATGAAGAACAATCTTTTTCTGTCCTCTGAATAGTTCGTGCTTCCCATCTTTTCTCATTACTTCGTTCCAGTGCATATTGCTGGCAAACTACACCTGTGCACACAATTTCAATCACCACCCTACTCCGGATCTCTCTACAACGGGCTCGATTTTACCTCGACGTTTTTTCCTACCGGATTCCTCTGTTTTCCTGACATTTCTTGACCATGAGTGTACCGTTTTTTTTCTACCAA
>BGPR01007679.1:34880-56576 GCA_013235015.1 Araneus ventricosus
GGTTCATAATGCATTCAATTTTGTAAAGTTTGGTTTAGTTATATTAATTTCCCTGTTTGAAGCAACACAAGGATTATTTTGGAACGGATCTCGCTATTCTGAACTGCGGTCAGATGACGAGGAGGACAAAGGGGTTGGCACCACACCAGCGAGAGGATGTTTGGCCCACTATGTATGATTTCAAGTGCAACAGGCCCACATACATTGTGGATCGTCAGTGGAATCGGGTTTTGAACATGGAACCCTCTGGCCCCAAAGCTGAGACCTTACCACTGCGGCCCCTTAATTTTTGTAAAGGGATCGATGTTTTCTTCACCTATACTTAAATCAATAATACTTTTCGGGGTTCTTGTAAATAGAATCAAAACAAGTTTAGTACAAGTACATATCTATACAGATTGACTTAACTCTTTTTTACTTTCTCATATACGAAGTGTACAAAGAGAAAGTATTGTAATCGTCAAAAAATTCGAGATTTTGACGAATCTCCACGTTTTAGACCTCCCTGAGACTGAAAAACACAATTTTGGAATTATGTCTGTGTGTCTGTCTGTGAACACGATAACTCGAAAACTATTAGAGCTAAGGGGATGAAATTTGGTATGTGGTCTTTAAACATAATTTGTAGGTTTCTATCAAATTTTGGACAAAATCCATCGGCAGGAAGTCTGTCTGTCTGTCTGTATGTTCGCGGTCATGCGAACGCTATAACTCAAAAACTTGAATAGCTTAAATGGATAAAATTTCATACACAGTTTCATCGTCATAAATGTAGGTCCATATAAAATTTTGGGCCAAATCCATCAACGGGTTGACTGTCTGTCGGTCAGTATAATCGCATACTTGTATCGCATAAGCCCTTTGGCTTAGATAAATAAAACTTGATATCGCGGATGCTAACATTAATTATATATCTGTGCCCATTTTTCATCTCAATCGGTTGAAAAACAGGTGTTCAAATTGCATATTTAGTTCAAAATGCACATTACGATTGTGTGTTGGTGAGCGTTTCGCTTATTTTACTCAAGTGAGTATGGTTGGCATTTGACCCTGGCAGAAATTGAAGCGAGCTGCAAACACGCGCTTCGAAAATTATGGCAATCCCCAAAACGAAACTTCTTTTTGATATTCTCCAGATGGACTCCTGTGATTAACCAGAGGTGTAGTGAAATGTTGTGCGATATCTATAGTAATGGTAAAGATAGTAAGATTTTGTACTCAAAAACGTTAAATAAAGTTGCGGTACCTCAGCGTGTGAAAATTGCGAACATACGCAATTTTTTTGCAAAATATTAAGTTTTTTGGAATTCATAAATTTTATATGTTTCATTGTAAATCACCAATCATAATTTCTTTTTCAAAATAACGAGGCCTTGGGTAAATACCCCAAAAATATTTAACTACCAACTGGATATTTACCCACCCCACATTACTAGTCGTATGCGAGAAAGTTTCGGGGAGGTCACTCCCGCTGGTTTTTTATGCTAACCATTATTGAAACAGTGTACTGTTTCACATGGTTTCATTTATAGTTTTTTTTACATATTTTAACTCATCATTTATTACTGCGAAATATCTTTTTTTTCTCAGAATAAGGGTACACATTTCAATCATATTATAGAACCAAATCAGATATTTTGTAATTTACATCTCAGTCTTTTAACTTTGAAATATCATCACTATGCAGCTGTTTTCTTTCTTTTGTTCCTAATGCTTTTTATTTTCCAAAACCAAGCTTATTTTCCAGAAATGATTTACAGCGATGATATTTGCATATGATATTTTAAGCAACAATGGTATTCATGCTAACATAACGTGAAAAAAGATTTACATTTTTAAAGTAAAAAATGAATACTTACAAAATATTTTTGGAAAATGTCATTCACTTCATCAGATGCAGAATTATTTGCGTACTCATGCACAGATAGGCCGAACTGCAAGCACACACACAAATAAATAAATACAGCATAAAATGGCAGAAGCAGCTCCAAATTTGTATCACAACTGCAAATGCCGACAATATTTAGGCATCTGATGCTTACCCACAACAGAATAGAGCTCTCATCAATGGCACTCAATTGATTAACTTAAATCTCTCTCTATATAAAAAGCTATCGTATGTGGCTCAGCAAAGAGGTTAATTTCTCTTTTGCCGATGGCAACTATCGGTTTGTTTATAAAACAAAACTGGTAGCCATATTAGGCATAACTTCATAAGTATAGCCTGCTACTATATTTGATCTGATGTAATATAACTTTTTCCTAAAAAAAATGGTTTTAAGATGTATAATGAAATTATTGTAAAGAAATCAATTAGAAATGAAGCGGTGGGCTTAAGCAAGTCATAGAACGTTCAGATAAACGATTGAGGTGAATATCAGGAAGCTTATTATTGTCAACATTGCACATTGGGTACTTTTCACTATACATCACACCACTTTTTTTTGTCTAGGTGAATTCTCTTGGAGTGCTAAATCGCCACTTTGGCTCAAATTCTTTCTCGACAATAGTTGACAAGCGCTGTATTTTTGGCTAGCTGAAGTGTCAGGAGCCAGAATGCGCCAATTTGGCTGAAAATGCGTGGTGTGCATATAATAGCGAGTAGATGCTCTGTGCGGGATCAGCTAGTTTTAAAGTATGCAATAAAGATTAACTGAGAGCATGCCTCAAAAAGAGAAAGACGAGGAACAGCAAGATAGCAAGCTTTTTTGAATATCACCACACAGTGTAATTAATCTTCATTCCCTAAAGACTTTTCAAAGTTGAGGCAAAGGTATTATTGTTTAAGCTTTAAAAAATGAAAATTATCGACCGAAATCTCATTAAGCAATTCAAAACAAAATTCGATAATAAACTGAAAATTTTGGCTCAAATATGATAATGAACAAAGATTTAAGAATTACATTGAATTTGGAATTTTAAATTATTTGCACAGTGTTTATTTATTAATTAAATTATTTATTTAGAAAATGCACACTACAGAATAAACTCCAATTACAGAGTGCATGATAGTAATTAATTATGAATAGTAATTTGAAAAAAATTGCAGAATACATGAAAAAGCATAAATCTTGAAAAAACCATTCAGTAAATTATCAAATTACAAAAAATTACATTTACAATTTATTACAAAATTTTATTTTCATGAGTTTTGCAATTATTTTAAATTTGTGTATTTGGCACTACAAGAGTGTACCTTAGGTATTATTTAGTACTGTGAATAAAGTTTTTTAAATGCATAGTATTAATAAAAACTTCCTTGTGAGTTTGCAACAGCTAAACAAGAAATGTATGATAGTAAATAACAAACATATTTGATAAAACTTACGGATATAAATAAAATAACACAGAATCAACCATAATGCAAAGAACAGAAAGCTTTATACACATTTATACTATTTATTAAAGATTTAAACCTTGCAAATTCTAGATATCAAATTTTCATTCAAATAAATCTCTCAGTCTTTCCATATAAAATGTTTGAACAAAAACTGTGAAAATAAAAATGTTACTTACAATGAATAAATAAAAGAACAATCATCAAGCAAATTATTTACATAATTGTGCGATGTTTAAAAACCATGAAGCATTCTCTTTCATGCACATATTAAACCTATTCAAAAGAAAAGGAATATCTTTCAGCTAATAAATTTGTAAGAAAATTCAAAATAATAAAAAATGAAGATGAGTTATCTAAACTGAAAGAAAGAAAATCAAAAGACATAGGTAGTTAGGAGGAGAAATAAGGTTCATCTTATATTATTTTTGTAGTAAACGAATCTTCTGTTACCTCAGTTTCTGCCCACATATCTGCCCCACACTGCAGAAGCACATCACAGATGACACTATCTTCATTCTTAACAGCATAGAATAAACATGTATTGCCAACCTTTTTGAAAAATATAGAAATTAAATAGATATATTTGAACTATTTCTTCATAGTTAAATAGATAACAAAAGCTAAAAGCATTGTCAAAAGCAAATCCACAGTATTCAGTATAGGAAATATCTCCAAATTAGCGAAAATTAATTAGATCCAAATAAAATTGAACATTGATAGATATTGCACTATCGTCATTTTCAATCATCAAATAATAGTTGAAGATCTGTTTACAACAAGCAGGACTTAAAAGCATTGCCTAAACTTCCAGCAAGCACTAAAACTTTATTCTATGATGATGCCTATATTAAAAGAAATATTCATTTTTTAAATACAGGGCAATCAAAAAATAACCATTGTGCTCAAACTCTCTATATTTCAAAAAGTATTACAACTCTGAAAACAAATAATTCCTCATAAAAAAAGGAAATATTTCTTTCTTTTTTTTTCATTATTTACAATTGTCCTGTATGTTCTCCTTTCATTGCACGAGACACATTTATAGAGTAATCCAATTCTCCTCAGAGATGTTTGTAAAAGTGTTGCGTTCTGGCACTCATTCATTATAGTTGGAAATATGTATACAATATCTTTAACCACTCTAGTCGGAATGAAGAAATATTTAAGTCAAGATTTTTTTTTCCTTTAATATATTGTGTGTGACTGCAAAGGTAATTTTATATATAAAATTTCAAGCTTGGGGGTAAAAAATTAAAAAGCTGTGATATATCTGGTATACTGGACATTTCATCACAATGGATTTCATGTAAAATGTTATAAGGGGTTGAAAAGTTGTCATTTCAGCATATATTTCACAATTAAAACAAGTTTCTTTATCTAATATGTTAACAAGAGGAAAATAAGTTTTAAACAGATTAAATAAACAAATCCAGCTTGGAATTCAGAAGAATAACACAACAACTCAAAAGGTATGCTAAGTCGTATTGCCCAGTAGAGCAGACATACATTTTGTATCAAATATTTTTTCTAAAAGACAATGAAACATCACCCGAACTTCATTGCAATACGTTTCCCAAAGAACAGAATATTTTACATGCATTTTCAATGTTAAAAAAAAAGACTATATATAAATAACTTTAAAAAAACACAATTCATCAGATAACCCTTCTTTGCAATGAATATCCATGTTTCGAAAAAACTAAATAAATGAAATACCATTCTAGATATCAAATCTCCATTCAAATAAATCTCTCAGTCTTTCCATATAAAATGTTTGAACAAAAACTGTGAAAATAAAAATGTTACGATGAATAAATTAAAGAACAATTATCATAGAAAATATATACATAATTGCATGATGTTTAAAATCCATGAAGCATTTTCTTTCATGCACATAATTGAAAATCAAAATGTATTTAAACCTATTCAAAAGAAAAGGAATATCTTTCAGCTAATAAACTTGTAAGAAAATTCAAAATAAAAATCCCTGAAAAGATTATAATAACATAAAATACGAAAATCACCTAAAAATAACAACATTTAATTTTATCAATTATTGAACCAATAGAAGCAGTTTGAAATTAATGTCCAGTATGCTGAACGCCAGGTCAGAAGGAGCCAATGCAACCTCAAAGGAAGAATTCCCGGATCGAAAGTTCTGGAGACTTCGGTGGCCACAATGGCAAATCCAACATTAAGAGATTTCTACAAAATTGAGTTTGCATTTCACCTGGTGGCAATAAAAATTTAATATCAATCTCCCCTCAATTAGCTGTGAAGAACATAACTTATTATTTTAAAATCATATCACTTCAAAATCCTGTTGATTATTTTGTGATTAATTACCCTGTGTTAGTAACATCTCACATAAAAACTGGTTTGGAAAATTAATATTTTTAACAATCATAAGAGCTGACAGAAGAATATTATACATATATAAAATAATAAATTAAATGTGAGTTGAAATTTACTTGAAGAATTCAATACACAACACTGGACGCAAATTTTACAAAATGAACTTCAAAAGAATTAATTTAAGAAGTACTTCACATAGATACATTCTTGTTTAGCATATTAGCATCAAAAGAGATAACGAATGGTGGACAGAGTCAATATATAGAACAGAGTATAAAATGGGAACACAGAAATTTGCTTACTATTTTTAAGTGAGCATTTTTTTTTTTTTTTTTTATCTCGCATACTATTTTTAAGTGAGAAAATTTGTACCTTTTTTTGTTATTGATGTTACTTTTTCTGTATTTCAATGCTAAGACAAATACTTTTTGAAAAAAAAATAATAAATCATATACTGCAGAGTTAAGATGCCTTCAGTACAGAAGAACTATGGAAGTTATATTTGTCTAAATACTCAGATATACACAGTGGTGGTGACTCGGGGGGAGGGGGCAATCGCCCTCCAGATTTTTGTGGAAAAATTTAAATTTTTGTTTTATTTTAGCTGCCCAAAACAGGGAATTATATAAAAAAAAAGCAATAGTGTCAGGAAAGCTAGCTTTTGTAACTGAATTTTTACATATGTTTTCCGCCTCTATATTTCCAGGTATTTTTAGACACAAATTTGTTGCCATCCAATTACCACCACTATATATACAGTATATATTTGCAAAATAAATTTTAAAAAAACTGACCTCATCAGGCTGTTCAAGATCAACTCCAGCATCTACCAACATGTAAATTATTGACTTCTTTTGGTTAAAAAAAGCAAACTGTTCACAATTTTCTTCAGATTTTTGAACTTCATTGCAGATTATATGCAAAGGACTTTTTACACTCTGAAATGTGAAATAAACAGAATAAATGCACTTTTTTTCTAAGACAAAAAGCTTATCTTAAATTCATGTTATAGTTTTACAAATAAAATTTGAATTAAATAAAAATTAATGTAAGAAGCAAATTAACTGTTATTAATGAAATGACACAGCAGACTGTATGCAAAGAAAGTACCGTAAATCTTGAATTCAGTTTTATAGTATCAAAAATGATTTATTTTCTGAGAAATTATTTGACAGCATAATGGAAAGATTCAATCAGATTTACGTTTATTACCCAGCATAATTTTCTTTCTTACATATTAATTACGAGTTAAAAAAATCTCAGGAACAATCAAGACTTCAATAGCCCACAATTTTTTTTATAAGCTGATTGTAACTTTATTATCTATCCTATTAAAATTCGAAGGTAAACAAACATATGTATGTATGTATGTCCTTCTATCTTCTCACGAACTGCCGAACTGAGAAGCGCGCGGAAAGTACCAAAAGATGGGGAATAATTCAAGGAATCCATTTCGGCCATTTAAATGTCGAAATTTTAATTAGTGAAAAAGATATTAATTAAAAACTAATTTACAACAATACTTTTCATTGTTTCGGATACTTTATAACAATACTTTTCATTGTTACAGCGCAATTCAAAATTTATTTTACTGTTGAAGTCGTTTACTTTAAAGAACATTGCTACAACAACAATAAAAAAGTGACGCTGACAGAAATTAAAAAAAAAAAAAATGTATTGTTGCAATATGGAAACCTGAACAATGCAACAAGTCAATGTGGATAGAGTTTTGTGTGGGTTTTGGTAATTGATATAAAGAAACAGGGAAAATTAAATCGCTCTCATATAGGGTTTTTACTAAAACTATTGTTTTCTATGAGGTTTCACTTTTAGATTTCATGTACTCAGTGCATCTTGCTTCATGTGTATATAAATTGGATACGGATAAAAATACGGATTCCGATCAACGCTGGGTTATCTCATTCCTTCCCTACTAAAGTCAGACAAAAAAATAATTCCGGAATCGTAATTTTCCAAAATAAAGATTATTTTTGCGATTTTTTAAAAGTATATTTTGAAGCCTTTACGCATACGGAATGATTGAACCGATCTTTTCTCCTTATTTATTTAGGAGAGAATGTTGGGCATGTGTCACATGACCTCACTTTTTCTCTCCGTCAAGGAATGACGCATTATTCGAGAAAGCCCGTGCAACGCCGGGTCACGTAGCTAGTGAAATATTAACAAACTACATTGGTTGATTTTTTAAGTAATAGCAACTATTTATTTTTTAGATACACAGCATACATACACGATCACAACTTCATTCATTTTCAAACTTTCTTGATTCAAATCCATTTGAGAATTCAAGGAAAAAAAAATTATTGTAACATAAAGCACAAAGAAATATTACAAGTACACAACGTGTCTCAAGAGATAGTTAATTCTTCTAAAATATCAGCTCATACAGTAGTACTAGGAAGCCTTAGAGAAGATATAAAATTTCAAAGCAGCTCAACATATCAAGAAATTGAAAATGAAAATGCTAATAATTGTATGCAAATTATTTTAGCATACACATATTCTTTTTTGTTTCAATCTTTCTTTGTTATATGTTATATTATATGTTAATTGTATAAATTTCTCTTGTGATGATATATTAGCATAATAACATAGATTTTTGCATTAGAATCTGCCTGTCAATAGCTGAGGCCCAAATATAATTCTCTGTTTATTCCTCATCTACGTACACCACAATTAAACTGAGAACAACAACAATCAGAAAATATAATTCAATTAAATTTTCATAAAGGTTTCCAAGATAGTACAGTACCATACATTACATAAAAAAATTTTTACTTAAATTTACATTTAAATAAAAAAATCTAACCTAATGAAACTTCTTATCTTTCACATAAAAAAAAAATCAAACTTATTAACAAGTCCGACTTCAGTTGTTACTATAAGTAACAACTGAAAAAAAAAATCATGAGGTTTAACGAATAACAATACTGCAAATAAATAGAATATTCGTTATTTTCTTATAACACTTTTTATCATATTTTAATATTTTTAGTAAATTAAAAACATGTCAAAAGAAACAAGAAAACTCTCAAAATCAAGTACTTGGTTAAGTGGAAAAGAAAATTCTTGGTTTTCATCCAGTATCTTCCGCACCAACTCATGATCCGAAGATTTAACTGCAGAAATTAAAATCTAGGAAAAATTAAGAATAATAAACAAACAATTAGTTTGAATGGGGTTTAAAAAAGCATTTCTAAATCAAGAATAGATTCTCACATGTGATACATCATCTTTAATGGACATGTTGATTTTTATGATATAGTTTTATTTAATTTCATCATTAAACGAAATTATTTTATTATTTCATAATAACGAATAAACTGAAATGCGTAGCTTCATCGTAAATTTTAGAATCTTATAAACCAAACACTTGAGAAAGCAAAAACCGAAACCAGAATTGAGCCGTAAATAAACTTGATGCTGCCAATATTTCATACAAAACAATTACTATAAAACTTAAAAAATAAAAGAAACAATGGAATCAAAAATTTTTTAAGGAAGTGTCCATAATTGCATAAATTAAAATTGTTAAGTTTAGTTTCTGTCTGTCAAATAAAATTACGGAAGAGTTTTCTGTTTTGTTTATATGGGGTAATGTAAAACTTCCGCTTACTGACCGACTTCCGGCGGGGGCATCGCCAGCGGGAATTTTCAAAATTTCAGCACTCTGCTTGAAGATGTTAATTAATGTACAAAGTATTTTTTTTTTTTAATGTTATGGTTTAAGGGTACTTTGATAACATGAAATTTGATGTTCCTGTTGCTGTGGCTCTCAAAGTTTACTTAAAATAGAAGCTTCCCATTTTGTGGGAAGACTGCCATAATTGTTTCTTAATGCTCTTTTTGGCGACTTTTAAGGCTTGTTTGGTGGTTAAATTTTTAAGCAAACGGTGCAGATAATCACTGGAGGTTAAATTTTTAACCAATCGAATTATATAATTAAAATCGTTTCAGTTGGAATTTAGATGTTTTAAGAGCATTTAAGAGTTTTTTTTTAGCAGTTTTAAATAGAAAGAATTAAGTGGTCTATTAGAAACCAGAATTCAACGCTTTGTGTACTAAAGAAAGAAGTGGTTCGAACTTGGCGGTTGATACAATATCCAAACGGATTTGGTGACAGGAAGATGGTCTGTGAATCCAAAATAAAGAAAATAGTAAACTCGTCCATATATGTATATTTGGGTTAGTATTTTTGTATTTAAAAAAACATATTTTTCAAAATATAGTATTTTCATACACTATTTTTGTATTTTGAAAAATACAATAATATTAACCAAAATTACAGAAATATAAAAGAGTAAAATAAAGGGGGGAAATGGAAAAAGCTCATTTGACTTATTTGTATCTCGAGGTTTAGGGATTTTTAGAAAAAAGCTTACTTCTATTTAGGGCGTAAGCTGCATCAACAAGACGTGAAAATAATTCAATCCGAGTAATGGCGGGTATTTCAGCAAGTATGAAATATTATAATAAGCAAAAATCTTTTGTCATCCGAAATGTTCAATTAAAATGAAAATATCAAGTGAACCAAACGATTTTTAATTTTTTCCATTAGTTACAAAAAATTTTTACAGAATGGCATGAAATTTAATTACACATTGTGTTTCAATTTTCTTTATATAGATAAGCACTCGACGGGATTCCTGCAAAAATCTATCTTCCGCGCCATTCTTTTAAATTAAAATGAGTAAATCTAAGAGATCTCGTAATGTTTCAAAATATTAGAGGTTGTCCCAAACAATTTTTAAAAAGAGCAAAAAGCTATTTTTTCATAAGCTATTAATAATTTTTAAAAATGATACAAAATTAATCATTAAGAATGATACAAAGCAAACCGTCCACCGCAGTGGCGGACTGGCCAGCTTGCCCCATGGCAAATGGACCTTCTTACACATAAGTCAATATGCCCCCCCCTAGCAAATTTCTTGCGCCTTTTTTTAAGCTAACAGGTCTATTCTGGTACCCCCGGTTGGGTTGGGAGACGTCACTTTTTCCGCACGTTAACAACGGGAAAAATGACGTCTCCCAACCCAACCGGGGGTACCAGAATAGACCCGTTTATAGCAAGAGTTTTATGTTAAACCACACAGCCTTTCCTGTGCAAGTACGGCAAGGAATAACCACTTTATTCTTCCTTGTGGCTGCTAGCAAGAAGGAGGGGATAACCCCTCTGTGCAGGAAGGATTCGATCCTTGGAAGTTGCTAAACAATGCGCTTTTTGTTGTTCTTTGTGCATTTTGATGTCGTAAAACTGAGGACGATCGAACTCGCCTATCTTCCTGAAGCAAAAGAGAAAAATGTCTCTGAGGTGCCAACTCCCACCCTCCATAGTATGTTTGCAACAAATTTAGTAATTCTAGGCTCAACAGACACATGTATAAAAGGTCAAAAGACAGACAAACACCTACACATACATTCGCTTTTATTATTTGTAGGCATTTGCATATAAAAGGATTATAAGCAAAACATAGAAATAACACTATGGTATATCGTGTCAGATTTTTATTGCATAAAAAAATAAATGCAGCAATTGTACACCAAACTGATAATATCTTTGTTTTCACCTATCTTGTTTGTGATTGATTTAACCTTTTCCAATCGGCGATACTAATTTTTTTCTTTTACTTTGGCTGCGGTACAACTGCTGAACCGAGCAATCGAGTGACAGTCCTTTCCCCCCTTTCTCCTGGAAGGAGTTCCCGACCCATTCAAGACCGTGAGTTCTAATGTCTATAGTTGGGTGGGGATATTTTTCGCCAATGTTATCAGTTGTAATCGCTTATTCTACATTTTTGGCAATGTTTAGGGACAACAAATTCCAAAACTCTGAAAAATACTACATTCGATAATTTTAGGCTGTCGATAAAAGCCGAAATTTTCTTTTCTCCTGTTTGTTTCTTAGATTTTTTAGAATGCCTCAAAAATATCTCACGGATATGGCGATTGAAAATGTGATGAAGAATTTGGATGAAGAAAATTTTGATGATAATGATTCAGAGTGTTGAGAACCAGAAAAAGTATTTGGAAAGATAATACAATAAACATAAAAAAAGACTATTTTAAGAGCCAAAAAGTTTTAAAAAGTAGAACACGTTTTTGCATATTTAAAATAGACGTTTTAAAAAAGTATTGCTTAGAACAAATTTTTCATTTTTAAAATTTAAGATTTCAGTTTGATTTAGGGACAAAACTTATTCAAAAATATATTTGCTCAAGGTAATAATAACCGATTTATTACTAGCAAATATTTAATTCATATTTATTTAGACTTAACTAACATTTTTGGTTATATTTGAGATGGTTTCCATGTAATGCCGACCATTATGTTTTGTTTTTAATCTTTTACTGAGAAATTTCGTTTTTCTGTTACGGTTTGTATCCTAATAGACCTGTATGGATTGAAAATATTAAATTAAATTTAAAAGAACGTTGCCTGTAAGGAGTTTGAAATTCATTTTTGCGTGAGGCATAATGTAATGATATTAGTGAAATTTAGAAGCTAAAGATTATGACCATGATAAGAAATTCATTGTCTGAGGAGAACTTGGAAACTTATATTTTACTCTGTATTCAAATGGAATTGTTAGATTATTTGGATGCAGAGTAATTGTTGATAGACTTGCGCAGTCATCTAGTGAACTCAAAAGTTTTCTGACTTACCCTTAATGAAATGGATCACATGTAATGCACTTCTGTACTTTTGAGTTGCTAATCTTTGACAGTAAGAAATATTTTAAAGATTGAAATTGGCAAATAATTTGTAGTTTATTTTTAGTTTGGTTAAAAAAATTTTCAAAATTACAATATAGTTCCAAAATTACAGTATTCTATACAACCACCAAAATTATTTAATATTCAATCATAAAACTGTATTTATATTTGGTATATCTTACTACCAATAATATGTATAATACGTGTGTACTGTAACTATGTAGCGGTTACAATCAACTGCCTTCTCCTTTCTATGGTAGGTGGCGCTACTGGAGCCATCTTTTCCCATGATGCCTCTCTGTCATTCTAGTCTGTGTGCTTGTCTCGTGATGTTGTTCTCTGTCTTGTGTCTTGTTAACTTTAATGTTCTGTGCTGTGGAACGTAGCCTAATAAAAAATGGTTCCTAAAATTGAATGGATTCTTCAGCAGCACTACACACAAACTTGAGTCTCGTCCCTCTATAACTAGTAATAAATATAACAGATTTTTAGATTAGGAAGAGATTATATTAAATTATTATAATTAAATAATATAATAATAATTATTTTATTATATTATTATTATTATTTATTTATTTATTTGTTATTATTTATTACCAGATGAGATTGCAAACGATTATAACGAAGTTAAAAAGATATTATTAAAACGGTATAAGCTAACTCCAGAAAAATTTCGCCAAAAGTTTTTTATGCATAATAAGAATTTAGGAAGCATCTGGAAAAACTTTGCCTATGAATTAATGGAATGGAGTTAAAGCAGATAGTTTTGAAAAGTTGAGCGACCTTATCATAACGATAACGGATAAGATTAAACGTAAAGTGTCTCAAGATGTAAAAGATCATTTTATAGATGACTGGTCTAAGCTGAATTCGCCAGATGATTTACTTGAAAAACTGGACGACTATGATACATTGAGGTCAACTTTCAGGAGTAAACAACCACGTAAAGAATGGCATTACGACAAGCAGAACTCCTTTAAAGATGATCCCGCTGTTACAACCACCGAAAAGAAAAAAGCTGTACGGTCTTACACATAATGAGAGGGGTGAGCCAAAATGCTTCAACTGTTCTAATTTTGGGCACATTGCTAGGAACGGTTCGCTGCCGAAATCAGTTTTAACATGTCGAGAATGTAATGAAACAGGCCATAAAGTTATAAACTGTGTCGCCAAGAAAGCGAATCATTCAAGTGATGAAAGCTTATCTGTTAGACGAGTTGGCGAGAATTCAGAGGAGAGCAATTCATATTTGAAGAAAGCGAAACTTAATAATTGTGATAACATGAAAGCTTTAATTGATACAGGAAGTTCGTGTTGTTTCTTAAAGATGTCAGTTGCTCAGAAACTTAAACTGAAACTTAAACGTGCTGTCAATAAAAGATGCCTGCGTTAACGTCTATTGGAAGAATTAAAGCCGATATTGAAGTTGATAATGTAAACGCCGAAAGCATAAGCATATACGTTGTTCCTGACGATGCGCAGTCAGTTGATCTTATCATCGGACGGACATGGCTTGATCTCCCTCATATCGCTTTATACAAAAATGGGAAAAGAGTTCATATTGGATACCTTGAAGATGAACTATTTAGAAACTTTCCGATTGATGAAAAAGTAAATAGAGTCTGTCTTAAACGTCTTGAAACAGTCAGTTAGAGAGTGAAAGTTTGCAGATTAAAGACTTTTCCCTGTAAAAGATGATAGGTAATTTATCGAATGATCTTAAAATGGTAACGAATACTAAAGAATACTACGAGGAGATAATAAGAACTTTATTTTATTATTCTACAAGGAGATATTAAGAACTTTAAGAAAGAGCAACACTCGTTGCTTCTTCAAATCCAAGAAAAGAATAAGCATGTTGAGAACTTGAAAAGCAACAACGATTCTTTAGTGAAAATGAATGCATATTACGATAAAGAGAAGTCAGGTAAATTATCGTTTCGTGAAAGAGAAATCGTGGCAATAAGAAGAAACCCAAAGGCGACAGGTGAATCAACAAAAACGCAACCACGATACCGAGGACCCATGGTTGTTGCAGAAATACTTCCTAGTGACACATACAGAATCTCACAACTAGAACCTAGTAATGGCCGTCCTTATTCTACAATAGCTCGTGTCAGTCAGTTAAATGCCTGGAAGTGCTGGAATGAAGATGATGACGACTCCAGTACGAATTCTGATGATGAACTTGAGATGCAAAGACTCAAACGAACTGTACGTAAACCAGTGCGTTATGGAGCATTTATGACGGACAGATAGAACTTTTTAATTTTATATTTCATTTTATTTTATCTTGTTATGAATGTATTTTCTTTTGTGTTGATATTGTTATAATGTAAGCTAAAATTTGGTTCAATTGAAAAGTCAAGATCGTCGAATTTAAGCATATTTAATATTTATGTCTGACAAAAGCATGACTTCAACTTATTTATTGTTATAACAGTGAATGATACCAGATAAGTGGCAACAGTCAGATGTTGAGCTACTTTGAATTCGATTTAAAATAAGAGAAGAGAGATGAGTACGAGTGCGAGTACAGTTGAACGATGTTACGTTGTACGCAGATACGAAGTGTAATAGTTGTTTTTTAATGTTCTAATAAACGTTTGTTTTAGTCTTAGCAGAAGCCTTATGAATGTCAATCAAAAAGCCAACAGAACTTTCCTATTTCGAAGGATATCTTGTCTGCATGGATTAAATTTCGGTACTTTTCCGTTAGCCGGGCGCAAACGAAAAATCGCCAAATAATGGAGAATTCCGCCAAATTTTGCGACTTTACTCGCGTTTGGTTCACAATTGGCGACATTTGCGCCCGGCGACTTTGCTCTCGTTTGGTTCACAATTGGCAACATTTGCGCCCGGCGAATTGCCTCGCGTTTGGTTCACAATTGGCGACTTGCCTCGCGTTTGGTTTGTTGGAATTCAAATGAACTTGTTCAGTCATTGACTTACCTACTTGGTGTAAATTTTGAGCGAATCGGGGATTCTGTGTATTTGCATCAGAATACATATATAAATAAACTTAAGAGTAGATTCAAAAATTTACCAAGAAGACGAATTACTTTACCTTTGAAAGTAGGTTGTGTTTTACCTGATAGAGTAAAAGTAAATGAGATAACAGAAACGGAACTTATGAGACAGATTCCGTATAAAACGCTAATTGGATGCTTATCTTTTATTGCGAATAGGTCCAGGCCAGATATTGCATTTGCTGTAAACGCAATGTCACAATTTTGTAATGGATATACGTATCATCACTGGACTATTGTTGTTGATATTTTAAATTATGTGTTTAATACAATGTATTATAAAATAAATCTTTCGAATACTCATAATACTAGGTTAACTATGTAGTCAGATTCTAGCTGGGGATGCAAGTTAAATGATAGACATTCTACCAGTGGATATATTATGTTATTTGGAAATGTACCAATAACTTGGAAGTCTCAGAAGCAAAAATGTATTGCTTTAAGCTCAATGGAAGCTGAATTTATAGCACTAACAGAAAGTGTAAAATGTATTATTTGGTATTCTAAAATTTTAAAAGAACTTAATTTAATTGATTTCAGAATGCCGGAATTGTACTGTGACAGCCAATCAACTATCCATTTTTCGAAAAATAATATTGAGAATAGTAAAACTAAACATATTGATATAAAATATAAATTTGTTCGAAAATTATTATATGATAAAGAATTTGAACTAAATTATATAAATTCTAAGAAAAATTTGGCCGCTTTCTTAACAAAACCTCTTGTAAAAGAAAAATTTCTTTCAGTAATAAAGGCTATATTTCAAAAGTATTCGGTGACTGATGGGGCCGAGTGTTGGAATTCAAATGAACTTGTTCAGTCACTGAATGAAAGCATCTCATTGGTTAATTTTCATGACGTAGCCGAAGTTACGGCACTAGTCTAAGTTGATTGGTTGTTACAATCTATATATATTGTTCATTTGTGTTTTTAAGCTATCAGGGAAGTAGCAGTAGTCAGTCGAATGGATGGCTGTCAGTGAGTGTGTAAGCTGCAAGACAGCAGCATGTCTTTATTTTTTAAGTAAACTGGATTAAAGCTCTTTTGTATTTTAAACTGCCTGGTATCTGCGTTACTCTGCAAATTACACTCACGACATGCCAACAATTGGTGACATTTGCGCCCGGCGACTTGCCTCGCGTTTGGCTCACAATTGGCGACATTTGCGCCCGGCTAACGGAAAAGTACCTTAATTTCTAAGATGATCCAAGGTAAATCTGAATCTGATAGGAGACTCTGTTCCTTCTATAAATGAAAATAATTGAGCGAATCCAATGACTATCAGAAGGGTTTTTATTGTAGATTATAGTGACTGTAAAATATTTAAGTAAAGAATCAAATTCAAAGAGATGCGTACCGATTAAAACGCATATATAGCACACTGCTAGGTTCCACTGTTGCCGGCTCAAGGACAAAGTGACGTAATTCGCTCAATAGCTACCGCGTGCTCAGAGATTGTACCAGTACGCATGCGCATGGAGAATCGGATTAAAAAAAATTAATTATGCAATTTGAACGTCCCTTTTTTTAACCGATTGACACAAAAATTGGACACAAATCTACAATTAAGGTAAAAAGGCCACATACCAGATTTTATTTATCTAAGTAATTTTGTTAAGAAGTTATTGCGATTAAAAATGTGCGATTATACAGACCGACAGACAATCAACCCTTCGATGGATTTGGTCCAAAATTTGATGCGGACCTACATTCATGATGATAAAACTGTGTACCAAATTTTATCCATCTAGCTATTCAAGTTTTTGAGTTATAGTGTTCACATGAACGCGGACAGACTTCCCGTATACAAATTTTTCCAAAGTTTGATAGAAATCTGCAAATTGTGTGTCAAGATCACATACCAAATTTCATCCCTGTATCTCTAACAGTTTTCGAGTTATCGTGTTCACAGATAGGCATAATTCCCAAATTGTGCTTTTCGGACTCAGGAGGTCTAAAACGTGGAGATTCGTCAAAATCTCGAGTTCGACTTTTTTTGACGATTACAATACTTTCTCTTTGTATACTTCATGTGCGAGAAAGTAAAAGAAATTAAGCCATGAAATTTTCATTATTAATTTTGGAACATAGTGTCATGTTTACCTGGCCGCAATACTCGTTGCGGGCCGAGAGTTTGACTCTTTAACATTACTAAATGTTAAACATTAACTATTAACTGGTTATAGTTAAATGTGTGCTGGTAC
The DNA here is from genome assembly GCA_013235015.1 of Araneus ventricosus. NCBI lineage: Eukaryota > Metazoa > Arthropoda > Arachnida > Araneae > Araneidae > Araneus > Araneus ventricosus. The sequence goes on from BGPR01007679.1 coordinate 52,547, forward strand.
CAAATATGTAAAGGGAAAAAAGCAGCATTTTTTTATTTTGAAGAAATGTTTGATTTCACATTGAAGCCAATGAACGGTAACGGGCTGTTTTTAATACGAATAAGTTATAATTGAAATTCCATTTAAATTATGTATTTAATTTATAAATATACGTGAGTATTTAGGGTATTCAACCTTCGTAAAATTCAATATTACTTTCGAAGATTCAATTTTAAAAAAATATCAATTTGCGCAAAAACTCTCATCATTTTGTTTCTGTTAGAGATCGAAAGCAATTCAGCTCTTGCAATGCCGATATCTTTGTGATTACTAACGGTATTGAACTGGAATTTTTATATATGTTGGCCTATATGTCTGGCTCTTGAGTTATGAAAGAAAAATGACGCTACGTTTCGCCCATGCGCAGTAAAAAAATGCTGAACGTGAAAGCGAAAGGGTTAATGCAAGTTTGACACAAAATGCGAAAGATATTATTTATCGATGTTTTTCATATCTATCATATATTAAACTGAAAATTATAAAGCAACTTTTTTTTGAGGGGGACTCAGAATGAGGCGTTTTGACCTAGAGTGCAAAATTGTGTGAATCCGGCCCTGGAAGTATGTGAGAAGCCCCGTATTGATTGCAAACCGTCCAGAGAGTCAGGCGAGTCCTGCGGGGGTTTCGATTACAAGCGTGCCGGTGACTCACAGGGCTGAGAGCATCTTCGAAAAATCGAACCCCTGGGTTGTCATGGAAACGAGATTTGTTGCGGTCACGGAAAACACTGTCAAGGAAGGACCTCGGTGACATACAAGGCATTCTGATTAAAGAACGTGTTTTTTTTTCAATCAATGAGGTATTTTAAGTGTTCCTCGATGTTCGGGAGTCAGAAATAATTAGAGCGACATGAAGTGTAGCAAAGATGAATTATAAAAAAATTGGAACGAATCTAAAATAGTGAATATAATACTTTACCATTTGAGACTTACGAATTCCTCAAGAATCTGGCATTTTAACTTTCTCGTATATGATATATAATCGTCAAAAAATTCGAACTCGAGATGTTGACGAATCTCCACGTTGTAGACCTCCCGGAGTCCGACAAACACAATTTGGGAATTAGGTCTGTGTGTCTGTGAACCCAATAACTCAAAAACTAAAATAGCTAGATGCATAAAATTTGGTACACAGTTTTATCATCATGAATGCAGATCCGTATCAAATTTTGGGCCAAATCCGTCTAAGGGTTGACTGTCTGTCGGACTATATAATCGCATATTTGTAAAAATTATATCTCCTAAACCCTTTGGGTTAGATAAATAAAAATTGGTATGATGGTTGCTAACATTAATTATAGATCTGTGCCCAAATGTCGTTTCAATCGGTTAAAAAAAGGCTTTCAAATTGCATAATTAATTTTTCTAAACCGATTCTCCATACGCATGCGTACTGGTAGCAATCTCTGTGCACGCGGAAGGATTACGTCACTTTGTTCTTGAGCTGGTAAGAGTGGAACGTAGCAGTGTGTGATAGTTGCTTTTTGATCGGTACGCATCTCTTTGAATTTGATTCTTTACCTAAATATTTTATAATTTACAATTTTTTTTATATTTTTAATCTACAATGAAAAACTTTCTGATAGTCATTGGATTCTAGGTTATAGTAGGTTCGAATTTTTTATCCACGCGGGGGGAGGGAAGAGAGCACCTTTTTGGGGAAGTATACGAGAAAGTTTAGGGGAGGCCATTCCCGCTGGTTTCCCTCATAAATACAGTAAACCAAATTTATTTCCTATAGCTTATTTCTTTTTGCAGCCATTGTCCTCACACAAACACAGACAGAAAGAGACGCGCAAGAATCCCAAAAATGCGTTACTCAGACTCGGGGAGGTCGAAAATGTGGAGTTTCATAAAAATGTCGAATATAATATTTTTTAATGATTTCAGTACTTTTGTAGCCGATGTAGTAATGAAGTCACTACAGCTATCTTGTAAATAGATCATTTATTAACTAGAAACTTAACATTAAACAAAGACTAACCAACATCAACGAAAATTCGTAAATCGCAGCCAGAAACAACATCTTTAGATAAATCTAGAAGAAGTTGTAGTATTTACACATTAGTTGTAGCGCTACTTAACCGGAACTTAATAGCACAGCCGCACAGTGGAGTATTTGTACCAAAATCCTGGCCAAAAGTCCAAATTTTGAAATGTACTCAACAACTGTAAAAACGGTATTTTATAATATCTGACTAATTGGTGCGTCGATCGACGTTCATTTCAGGAACATGATTCATACCCTTTAGCTCTTAGCCTCAGTTGAAAAACAGATTTCTTCATTAGTGAACGTAGTTTTCATCACATTTCAGATTTACTGTAAAGTTTAAATATATTTTTTGTGACTATATAAACGAATGGTTTAAAGTTAAATAATTTTTATATGTTAAATAAAGGTAAGACCTTTGTTTTAAATTATATATTTATTCGAATATATTTATTTTTCACATAATAAAAAATTTCAAAAGTTAATTTTTGTGACTTTTTAGCTCTAATTTATACATTATGAAAGCTTTTTAAAGGTGTGCCGGGCTTTGCCGGGCCTATTTTAAAGTATAGACATAATATTTATAATACTAAGGACCAATTTCAAAGATAAAATCATGCGCATATTTGCGTTTTTTTTATATAATTTTTTATAAATATAAAAAATTTTTTTATAAAATTTTTTATAAAATTTTTTAATTTCCATGCCTTTATTATGACATTTTTTGACATAAAGTGAGTTTTCTACTTCTTAGGGTCCATATCCGATGTTGGCGGGTTGTAACCCTGTAATGGGAAGTTGTCGGCGTATGACAGGGGAGTTCGTCCACAGTGTCAGTGTTAATTGTCGTGGAGGCCAGTCCTGCAGTGCACTCCGCATGCCTAACCTGGTCGGTGTTTCCGTTTATGATTACCGTACTGCTAAATTACTAGACCAATCTGCGTGCACTTTAAACACGAAATATAAGATATTATAAACGAAGGAATTCAGTTCATTACAGAAATACCAACTGAAAGTAGAGCGTGAAAGATTAAATACTCTGTGCTACTGACAATGGACGATGGAAAAGCCTGCAATACTGCAACAGGGACGGCATCTACAATTAGGTGCTACATCTGTGGACTTTCATCATAAGACTTTAATAAATTACATAAGAGATTTCTAGAAAACCAAGTTGCTTCGAAATTTTGTCCGTCAACTTTACATACACGCATACAATCCTTTAAGTCAGAACTTCACTTATCATACAGAATGCCAAAGCATAAGTGACAGGCGAGAATGAAGAAGAGAAAAGAATTGTAGGAGGCATTAAAAAGAACATCCTAAGAAAGTTCAAAGGGGAATTGGGACTGCTTCTGAACTTGAATCCGAAGCAATGCTTTCGAACATCAAATGATGACATTTTTTCAGATCTAGAATTCTTGTTAGATTGCTTCACAAATCACTGTAGTAAATGTAGAATTGATTAAAAGGCTAATAGTGATATTGGAAGCCATAATAAATGGGTATCACATTGAGTAAAAAAGTTCTAAGTATATGCGGATGAAACAAGATCTACATGGGCCTTTATAATTGCACCCTATGACTCCAACAATGTACAAAGTTTTAATAATTAGGGTCACTGTAATTCAGCAAGTGGAGAAATACATATTAGCCAGCTGTCGCAAGAAGCTACCAAGGCCAGAAACAATTACTTTAGGTTGTACCGTTCGAATTACTCCAGAAAGTTGAATAGAGAAGTTTTCAACATAGATGTTCTGAATATGTTTCTTTTAAGCAGCGATTCATTTATGATCTGGGCTTGACAAAGACCAAGTGAGATGCTTTGTATTAGCGAAACACTAAAACTTCTTCAAGAAACGTCTGAGGGCGGCCCTTCAAATAAACATCAAAATGAGAATGATGAGAACGAAGAACAGAGCTCTGAGGAATAACATTAAAACCGTTATTCTATCCATCCTAGGAACTGGAAAACATGTATATATATATCGTAATGCCTCAA
>BGPR01007680.1:1538-25268 GCA_013235015.1 Araneus ventricosus
TTTTCATTGCAGATTATAGTGATTGTAAAATATTTAGGTAAAGAATCCAATTCAAAGAGATGCGTACCGATTAAAACGCATCTATCACACACTTCCACTCTTGCCGGCTCAAGGACAAAGTGACGTAATTCTCTCAATAGCTTCCGCGTGCACAGAGATTGCTACCAGTATGCATGCGTATGGAGACTAGGATTAGAAAAATTAATTATGCAATTTGAACGCCCTTTTTTCAACCGATTGACACAAAAATTGGACACAAATCTACAACTAAGGTAAGAAGGCCACGTGCCAAATTTCATTTATATAAGTAATTTTGTTAAGAAGTTATTGCGATTAAAAATATGTGCGATTATACAGACCGACAGACAGCCAACCCTTTGACGGATTTGGCCCAAAATTTTATACGGACCTACACTCATGACGATAAAACTGTGTACCAAATTTTATCCATCTAGATATTCAAGTTTTTGAGTTATAATGTTCACATGAACGCGGACAGACAGACAGACTTCCTCAGACGGATTTTATCCAAAATTTGACAGAAACCTACAAATTATGTTTAAAGACCACGTACCAAATTTCATCCCCGTAGCTCTAATAGTTTCCGAGTTATCGTGTTCACAGACAGACATAATTCCCAAATTGTGTTTTTCGGACTCGTGGAGGTCTAAAACGTGGAGATTCGCCAAAATCTCGAGTTCGAATTCTTTGACGATTACAATACTTTCTCTTTGCATACTTCGTATACGAGAAAGTAAAAAAGCGATGGTCCTGTTCAATACGGGCTGAATGTTCATATTATGTATAACCGAAGATTTGCGTCGCTTTGTATTAAAGAAGTACTTTATCATCATAATGGTACCGAATGAATCGGGACTGTGTTGAAGTGACGTAGAAATTGTGCTTTATTGATTTTTTAAAAATTTTAATTTGACCTCTAAATAAATACCAATTCTTAAGTGACAGTTATTATGAGAAACTGAAATCTCAAAAGATTTAATTCAGGGCCACATTCAAAACAGTAGGTTTCGGCTCAAAAAAATGACAAAACATTTTTTAACACAATCCAAATAACTCTAATACAAAGTTGACAGACAAGTTAGTTTATGAGTCAACCAACTGCAAAAATAAAAAAAAAGATCACACTCACCTACAGTTGAATTTGAAAATGCGTAAAAATATTCCAAGAATACTGTTCTGAAATTAAAACGAGATTTGATTTCAATTTGAAAACTTTCAAGTCCTTGTAAATCGGATGACAGCGCAAAATGAAATTACCTCAAAATACCCGCTCGCAAAATGTTCCGCGTCATTTTAATGCTGAAACCAAATGTCTAGTGAGGAATAAGAAAGTGAGGTTGGCACCGACAACGTGCAATTAGATGTTAGATGACACAGACAGTTACATGACCACATTGGGTATGTTCGTGTTGGCAATGAACAGAACAGGTGCAAGGCTGCCAAAATAACATATGCTAAAAGCCTATCTCAATTTGATGCTTGCAATTACTTTGTTAAGGGAACCATGAATAGAAATTACGTATAACAGATTCAATCGAAATTATATTTCCGACGAACAAGCTGGTCGCTGAAGGCGGCTAGTTATAGAGTAGAATGTGTGTATGTCTGTGTGTTGGCGCTCTACCGGGCAGGCTGTTAAACCTAGAGCTACGAAATTAGGTACAAACATACTTTGGAAGATGTGAAATGTGCAATGTTATTTATTTATTTCATTTTGTGAGCAGGTTACTTTTTAATCGCGGTTTTAATAATTTTTTTTAGTAATTGCAGATAAGGTTTAACTTCAAAAGTAAGCAAAGGAGAAAATTTTTGTAGTTTGTACATTTCTATACACTATTGCTCTTTTCTGTAATATAATTGGAAGTATAAAAATATAGTATCGCTCTTTAGTTTTAAATTTCGCTTATTGTTGTGTACTAAATTTTTATTGCATCAGTAAACAAAAATTGTTAAATAAAGTTTTAGAAATATTAAAAAAATTATAAATCGTATTTGGTACTGCACTAAAAACTGTTATGCTGAATGATTGCACTTATTATTCTTATATATTTTATGAGCATATGTCTATTCAGCTAGCACAGTGTTTCCCAACGTGGGGCCCACGCCCCACAGAGGTAATTTGATTTTTAAGAGGGGCAATTCAAAAATGGACTCTTCCAGAGTTTAAAAGCAACCGTTTACTGTGATTTAACTTGTCACTACTCCATTTGGTACATCAAGAGTGTTTTACCGAATTTCCCGGATTATCCAAATATTCCAGATTCTGGACAGAGGTCAGTGCGAATTAGTTCGAATTTCCGAAGTTCCATTGTAACAAAAAAAAAAAAAAAAAAATCTTTCATTCAAATAATTTCGTACTTGAATTTCAGTTCTCCATTTATATGATTTGAAAATTTACTGACTGTGTTTCTCAACGATTTCCTCGTGATTTCTTCCTAAAACCTAAGTTTGTAGAGGGACGAGACTCATGTTTATATGGAATGCCGCTGTTGAAGAATTAATTCAATTTCAGGAACCATTTTTATTGGATGGCTAAGTTCCACGCACAGCACATTAAAAGGTACAAGACGCAAGACAGAGAACAAGAACACAAGACAAGTACACAGAAGAAGAAGAGAGAGAGGCATCATGGGAAAAACCCGGACGGCTCTAGTAGCGCCACCTACCATAAAAAGGAGAAGGCAGTGAATTGTAACCGCTACAAGTTAAGTTTCTTCAGTGAACAATTCAATTTTTGGATATTAAATGTTGTGTAGACGTTCCATAGGGGGCGTGCGAATTTCAGAAAGGCTTTAATAGGGCATGGCACAAAAAAGGTCGGGAAATACTGAGTTAGCGAGTTATCGGATTAGTTGAATAATTTCCCGCTTCAGATGGGAGCTCAGATTTTTGACGAGATGACAGAGAAAGAGAGACGAGCAGGTGCACAAGACATTGAACAGAGCAGGTGCAAGGCTTCTCAAATATTACGAGTTGAGTGTCTATCAAAATTTGAAATCGAAAAATACTTTGCCGAGAGGACCATTAATACCGCGTAAAAGATTTTATTGAAATTTTTCGAGCTCAATAATCCTGGCGAACCAACTGGTGATCAAAGGCATGATCAGAGGTTAAAAGTAAATAACAAATTATTATAGACACACGTTTCATGTTCACTCTGTTTCATCATTTGGTTCTAGGCGGCTAGTGTATAGTATCGCGTCCCTCATTAAAATGTTATATATCTATAATATAACCATCGTCTGAAGTCGCTAACGCGCAGGAAAGTGGGCGTGGCTACGTACCAATCACACCGGCAGCGTGGAGTGGCTCGCCCAGAGGGTTTAGGGAACAGGGGGGTTCTTAGAATTCGGCGAGTGGTTTGGAGTCCTTGCGGGTTTTGAGAAGTGAAGTGAATTTCCCTCATCTTTGAAAGAGCGTTCTCGTAATTTTGAGTTCTCTCTATTCCACTGGTTTAACTCAAGAAGAAAGGCAAAAACACCTTGCATTTTTTTCAGAATAACGTGAAGGTATTCATCAGCAACAAATGCAGGATATTGTAAATCAATCTCTTCCTTTTTGTGAAAGTCAAGTTGAAACACAGAACTGTTATTGACACCAAACGAAAGTTACTGTCAGTTGATACATCAGTTCTGTTTTTGATGCTTTTTTCACTTTCTCGTATACGAAGTATACAAAGAGAAAGAATTGTAATCGTCAAAAAATTCGAACTCGAGATTTTGACGAATCTCCTCGTTTTAGACCTCCCTGAGTCCGAAAAACACAATTTTGGAATTATGTCTGTCTGTGTGTCTGTGAACACGATAACTCGAAAACTATTAGAGCTACGGGGATGAAATTTGGTATGTGGACTTCAAACATAATTTGTAGGTTTCTATCAAATTTTGGACAAAATCTGTCTACGGGAAGTCTGTATGTTTGTATGTCCGCGGTCATGTGAACACTGTAACTCAACAACTTGAATAACTAGATGGATAAAATTTGGTACACGGTTTTATCGGCATGAATGTAGGTCCGTATAAAATTTTGGGCCAAATCCGGTCAAAGGGTTGACTATCCGTCGGTCTGTATAATTTACTTTTGAAGAGAATCCTTTATCTCCACGCGCATGCGTACTGGAAGAACGGAACGGAATTTCATTACGGAGTAGCGAATTACGTCAGTTTGTCCTTGAGCCGGTAAGAGAGGAAAATCGTTACGAATCTCTGTGAAATTCTTTACCTAGATATTTTTCAATCACTATAATGAAAAACCTTCTGGTAGTCATTGGATTCTGGGTAACAATAGGTTCGAATTTTTTTAGCCGCGCGGGGGAAGGGGAAACGGCACCTTTTTGGGGAAGTATACGAGAAAGTTTAGGGGAGAACACTCCCGCTGGTTCCTATATAATTTAAAATGCAATTTAACAAATCATTTTAAAATTGTTAATTAAAGTATAGTATGTTTATATGTGCTTTAATATTTTAATTTAGATAATAGATACAATATTGTATTTAATAAATATACAGAAGAGAATTCAAGAAATACTTTTAATATAATATAACAATTAAAATTAATCATAAATGGGGGTCTGGCAAAATCCTATTTTGAAAATGTGCAGATTTGTAAAATGTAACGCGTTAATCGGAAAAAAAGGTGAATATTTTCCTCATTTATTTTATTAGGTCGATTTTTCCGTCAGCCCATAGACGCTCCTAGTTATAATCCGTCGGAAGATAGTGCGCCAATTGACTCTAGGCCAGGGAGCTGAAATTTGCAAAGACGGTCTTTGTTCTAGGTATCAGGATTGGGGAAAATCTGCAGAAATTTTTGTTGCAGTCGTGTCATGAGATCTACAGTGGAATCTCCCTATATCGAAATCGCTTGGTTCCAGTTGAGAAATTCGCTGTAGAGAAAATTTCGTTATACGGAGATTAGAGATTTTTGCAGTTATTTAAGTAAATGTAACAAACCTTTTAATATGTGCGATAAGTTCAAAAATATTTAATTATGACTTTCAATTAAAAATGAAGTAATATTTATTATAAATTTGTTAAAATTATACTAATTTTTATTGTATAAATAAAATGCTCAAAAGTGAAGACAATTCACCAATTTAGAGAATAATATGTACTAGCATGGAGAAACATCCATTTGCTGTTTCCACCACTACTCCACCCCGATTCTTGGAATCTTGACCCGTAGAAATGTTGCCCCCTCTGTAGAAACCCAGGTCCCCACAACTGCATTACCCTTCACATAGCATTCAATTGTTATGTGTTATCGCTGGAATGAACAATGAGAGTGGTTGCACGTGTGAGCGATTTGTTTGCACAGAAATTAGCAACTTTCTTCAAAAATGATAAAAATCGAAAAGATAGAGGTCTGACAAAATTCGTTATAGGGAGACAACCGCTTCGTTACAGGGAGAATATTTTTAATGTTATTTAACATTCCGATTAAAAAATTCGTTATAGGGAGACAACCACTTCGTTATACGGAGAATATTTTGAATGTCATTTAACATTCCGATGAAAAATTTCGTTATAGGGAGAAATTCGCTGTAGGGAGACTCTACTGCACTGAAATATCGTCATTGGTAGTATTCGTGTAAGAAATCTATATACCTAACTGATAGCCACACTGAGTTGCTTTTTCTTGGTTCACAAACTCCTTTTCTTCAGTTTTGGAGTCAGGCGCAGTGACCTTGAAGTCAACTTCATCCATCATCAGTGGGGCACCTCTAGAGGGAGGTGGGACTGACCCTCCTGGAATGTTTTTCTAATGAGGGCGAGCAACCTGCAAAACAAGGGGGCCTAAAAGAGGATGCTTGCATACAAGCAACTGTGAAAAAGCCGATTGTCTTTTATATCAAGCATTTTTAAAAAAAGTTAACTTGGCTTGTTAGATGATTGTAAAGATGGGATTTTTAATCGATTTTTCGCTCACTGTCTCATGTGCTGGAGTTTTTAAATTTCTTACGCTTCTGTGTTCTGGACGGCAACACACTATTTTAAAATTTTCCGACTTTAATTATTAGTCGATCTCTTAATTTAGTTAAATTTTGATTATATACTTGTGGCGACACCCGATAGTGAATTACAGCAAAAAAATTATTTGCAGGTTATTTATAATAATCTATACTTATAAAAGGCAATGTTTGCGTGCGTGCGTGAGTGTTTGTCTGCGATGTCCAGACGAATCTATCGCACTTACAGCCATGAAATTTGGCACACAGATAGTCGTAACGGTGACTGAATGCACTTCGAAGCCGAAATTTTAAAATTTAATCTAGAAAATTTTTTATTTAATGTTTTGTATTGTTTTGGTTGATTTTTCGCACTAATTTCTCAATAGAATGGTTTCGAATAATTGTACGACAAAAATAGATACACCATCGGAAAGAGCACGCGATTTCCGTTCTAATGAAGTTAGTTTTGAATTTTTAACGTAATTTACTGAATTTTGAGAATTTTTTAAAAAGTACTCAGTTTCGCCATCGCAAAGTTACTTTTGTTTTTAAATTTGTTGCATTCGATTTTCTAATAACACAATTATTTTCAATTTTTTTCAGCTTATAAGTAGAACGGTTCTGTCGGATTTAAAACAACAACGGTTAAAATATCTTTTCAAGTTTTTTTTAAATTAATTTTTTTCTGGACAGTTGAGAGCTATTTTTATGGAGAGAGTTCCTCGCGCGGCACTTCATCGGAACGCAGATGGCTATGTGATTGGTTGAAGGGGAGGTGACGTCATAACCTTGAATTGAATGACTGATTATTATTCTCGGCAGTATCTTAACGTATTTATTCATCTCGCATACTTAGCTTGCAGTATAATAATTTTCACGTTGTAATTTTTTAATATAAAAATAAGCGGGAAAATCAATAATGTGTATCTTTTGTTTTGATTTTGTTTTCAAAACTTTTTCAAGTCATTGTGGGCGTTTTTTTTTTTTTTTTTTCATTTTGTTGAAGTCCTGATTCCACGGGCAACGCCGTGCGCGTAATGCTAGTGAATTATAATTTAAAGCTAAAATGTAGAAAATAATTACAGTTCAACCCGGTTAACCAAACTAAAAGGGGTTCGGAGAACGATTTTTTCGGTTCAGCCATGAACATCTATCACTCTTTTGTATCGAATTACAGTAGGTAATTCTGAAATGTTTCGAGCGTGAAAGAAATTCAAAACTCTCTTTTCTTTGTTATTAAAGTCAAAATTACCTTTTCAGGTAATCCGTTTTCTCCGTTTGTCACGCGAGATTAGAGCCGAAACCGCTCTCGCGATCGCTATTACTCCCGTGTTTTTACTCACGTGTCTCGTATACGAAGTATACAAAGAGAAAGTATTGCAATCTTCAAGAAATTCGAACTCTAGATTTTGGCGAATCTCCACGTTTTAGACCTCCCTGAGTCCGAAAAACACAATTTTGGAAGTATATCTGTCTGTGAACACGATAACTCGAAAACTATTACAGCCGCGGGGATGAAAATTGGTATGTGGTCTTTAAACATAATTTGTAGGTTTCTATCAAATTTTGGATAAAATCCGTCAAATGGAAGTCTGTCTGTCCGCGTTCATGTGAACGCGATAACTCAAAAACTTGAATAGCTAGATGTATAAAATTTGGTACACAGTTTTATCGTCATGAATGTACGTCCATATAAAATATTGGGCCAAATCCGTCAAAGGGTTGACTGTCTGTCGGTCTGCATAATTTTACTTTTGAAACAAATCAGTTATCTCCACGCGCATGCGTACTGGACACAATCTTCTGTACATGATATTCAGCGGCTCCTGCTTGGCGCTTTCTTCTTCCTTTTTGGTTCCTTTTTCTCCCTTTTGGCGAATTCTGACCTGCTCGGATTATTTTATTTCAGTTTGTTTTGTCGTTTCTACATATGCTGGAGAAACTTGTTGCGTTCTGGGAATAAAGCAGATTCGAAATTTTTATCCGAGCGAGTTTGCTCCACTGCGTTAGGGGTTTTAGCTTATTTTTTCCCTACATGTGTTAGGAGTATACGAGAAAGTTTAGGGGAGACCACTCCCGCTGGTTGAAATTATATTTTAAAGAAACAATGTGCTTTAGCGTAAGCTGAGTATTCTATATCAGAAGTCTGTAATAAACCCTGCTCATTAAAACCTTATTCAAGTCTGCAGTCTTTGCAATAGTTGAAGAACCGGCAGGAGTGGTTTCCCCAAAACTTTCTCGTATCCGCAGTAACGCGGGTGGAGAAAAAGACACAGAGCGGCAGTAACATGGACGATTCCCTAAAACAGGTGGAGAAAACACGCGAATCATTCGCGCCCTTTTTTTCCGCCTCGCACAATGGCGAAGAAACCGAATATGCAATTTGAAAGCCTTTTGTTCAACCTATTAAAACCAAAATTGGGCACGGATCTACATTTAATGGTACCAATCTTCATTTATCCAAGACATAGGGTTTAGAAGTTATCGTGTTCACACAAGTATGGAATTATACAGACAGACAGACAATCAACCCTTTTGACGGATTGGGTCCAAAATTTGATACGGACTTACATTCTTGACGATAAAACTGTGCATCAAATTTATCCATGTAGCAATTCAAGTTTTTGAGTTATAATGTTCACATGAACGCGAGGAGACAAATTCCCGCGGACGGATTTAGTCCAAAATTTGATAGAAACCTACAGATTATGTGTAAAGACCACTTACCAAATTTCATCCCTCTAGCTTTAATAATTTTCGGGTTATCCTGTTCATAAGCAGGCATCATTCCAAAGTTGCGTTTTTCGGACTCAGGGAGGTCTAAAACGTGGTGATTCGTCAAAATCTGGAATTCGAATTTTTTGACGATTAAAACACTTTCTCTTTGTGTTATTCGTATACGAGAAGTTAAAAATGCATATATAGCAGGGATGGGGGACTTGGGGCTCTAAGGCCTCAAGAAAGGACCCCAAAGATATCGGCATGGCAACTTGAGGAATTTCGGTACACTCTAAAAGAAGCTGAAAGAACCTTCATCATTTTGTTTCTCTTAGAGAAATAGAAGCAATTCAGCTCTTGCAATTCCTACATCTTTCTGAATACTAATGGTATTGAACTTGGAATTTTTATATAAGTTTCCCTATATATCTGGCTCTGAAGATGTGATAAAAATTATGCTACATTTCGCACATGCGCAGTAAAAAATTATTTACTACAAATGCTTATATTTCCTGTAATATTGAAATGTTTTTATTCAAATTTTAATACAATGCTTCTTTTACATATTGCCAAGAATTCTATAAGTTTCGAACAATTTGGTGGAACACTCTGCATGTTATAAGCAAAACACATGCGAGCAAATTTGGGATTTTTTAAGAAAACCTTTATATCTTCCCGAATATTTGTGCCGTGTTTACGAGAATGCTTGTAAATATTATGCACATCAAACATAACCGTTGACGGAAGTGACATCTCGTTATCAGCTTTCTGCGAAACAGGATGGGTCAAACTCTGTTTTCGCCTTCATCCCTTTCTGGTGGCCACCCTAATTGCCCTCGTGACCGAATCTTCACTGTAAAATGTGAGTTACGACGATAGTATGTCCCACGATTCTCCGCAACTGATTGCGAACCATATTATTCATATTAAATACAAATTTTTCCTATCTTAAGAATTGTGTTTAACTTTTGGAAGTGAGTGTATAATAATAATTACAGAGCAATGACCCTTAAGATTCTGCTCGTGGGGCTTTTTGTCCAACTGCCGAAATTTGATGAGGTCTTTCAGCGCAGTAAGATTCCCCACCCCTGATATATGGGATAATTTGGTTGTGTTTATAAAGTTGTTGACACAGGTGCTGTGAAACTCTCCGTTCTGCGTGGGGTTTCTTTTATGTGAGTGATGGAGACAAATAAAGACCAATGTTTTTATCCCAGTTATTTATTGACTTTGTTACGGGATACGGACAACGAACACACACACACACATGATGAAATATGTACATGATGACACGAAATAATAAAATGCTCACCAGCTCAGTTACATTTCGAGCTGTCAGTTTAATATCAAAACATTATTGACACTTCAGGTAAAACATTCACCGGCTAAAAAACTAGTCCGCCACTCGCCATGCCCATCTGCTCCGCGTCAGGAACTTTTCCGTTCTTCTCTACTGTCAACGCTCGACATCTCCCAACGCTTCGTTGCACCACAGCGCCCTCACAGTTGCCATAATTTAATTTGCATTGTTTCAATTTTTCTATTAATCAGCAAAAAATTTTAATTAAGCAATTTGTTTTATAGTAAATTGAGTATGCTGTCGCAGAAGGCGGTAAAAAAATCCCATCCGCTTATACTTTATTCACCGCTGAAAGCGCTGCATTAGTTGAGAACGAGGGACGTTGACAAAGAAATAATTTAGAGGGTTATTTACGTAGGATATTACCCCCAAAATATAATTAAATCACTGTAAGAAAATATACGAGCTAGATTAATTTGTTTGGCGATAGAGGGAGCCACAATTCTGCTGTAAGCAGCGCCATCTTTTTCGCTAACAAAACTGGACTACGCTCTGAGAGCGAGCAGCAGCACACCGCAGGCAGCCGTCATGTAACCTCTCTCAATTCCTCTGTTGACAGATCAGTCTTGGCGCAGTTAAGCCACCCGATCTCCCGGTTGTAAGTAACGATGACCCGTCTAACTTTCCTTATGGCTCTCTATTCTTTAATTGTTAATCTCTATATCTTTAACCCGTAACATCTATACCTTATTAATCTGGCTCACTAGTAAATATGACTTCATGTAAATTCCCAGCACTCCAATAAACCTTTTTGTGTATATATTTCCCCCCCTTGTAAATTGTCACTATGGTTCTTTAATAAATGTTTTTGCATTTAACTTGAAGTCTCCTCATTTATTCTATGTAATGTTTTGTTCTAAATTAATGTAGTTAAAAACCCTTAAATCCCCTAGACATAAACCCGAACTACTTACCCCTTATAGGTAACCCTTTCCGTGGGCATTTTGTTCATTGAACGGAATCCCACATTTATATTGGCATCTTTTTATCGAAGAGTGACTTATTGAAAAATCAAAACAGAACATATCGTTTGCAATGAGATTTAGTAGAACATAAATTTCATGCACGAGTTCCAGACACGAAGCTCACGAAGAATTAGAAAATTAAGATAAAATAATTTAAAGCTCCGTGATTTGACACTTTCAGCATTACCGGCTGGTTAAGAGAATTTAGAGATTATTACTGTACGTGTGGATAAATTTCTTGAGAATCAGCATAAAATATTGAAAATGAAAAATATATAAATACATATGTTACCGCTAATGTATGAAACGCCAGAATTCTACAGAATGCCTATGCATTTTTAGACAAAGTATGAAGTATGAGGATCATTTGAATATGTTATATACTGACGAACATGGAACAGTCGCTTTCCAGCAATGTTAGTCTTATGGTTAGGAAGAGAGTTTTACAGGGGTAAGTATGGATTGACTGGCAGCAGCTGCTCCGGGATCCCTGACCTTGGCGACCATTTTGGCGACAAATTTAGCGACCTTGGCGATAAATATATGATTCCAGAAAATGCAACCCTTTTCTCGATATCTCTATTAGGAAAGGGAGTACGCTTGAATGTACGAGAAAACTCCATGTGACGTCACAGCCTTTCGGAGAGAGTATATAAGGACTTCGCCTGGATCAGAGAGAGTAGTGTTGATCCATTGGGAACGACTTTAGAGTTTCTTCTGCGGTGCGAGCTAGTAAGCTGGTGAGCTGAGCGCTATTGAAAGTGCTGTTATTGTCGTTATTAGTTATTTGCTGACTGTTTGTGTTGCTAAATATCAAAGTGCTGAACTGTGACTACCTGCGAATTGTTGTCTGTTTACATTGCTGATCTGTGCAAGAACTATTGCTTCCTGTATCTGTACTACGTGTTTTCCTGCATATTTGAAAATAAACCTTCATTCTCCATTATCCTGCGTGTTGGACTGTTTACACCATACACACACAGTAAGACTTTTGCAACAATACTTTCCGTAGGCATTCTATAGAATGGCAAATTCTATTTAGGCAAAGTATAAAAAGAAGGTCACGATAAGGCTTTTAGTTAAAGGCTTGCATTCTACAGAAACCCAAATGTCATTAAGAAAAAAAAATAATAAAAGGGTGCCATTAAAAATCTTTTTTCAAAATGCGTAAAGGAAACAGAAAGTTGTACAAAAGAAAGTTTGTGACTTTCTTATCAAAGAAAAAAAATATAAATCTACTTGTTGAATCAAGAAAGGTATTAATTTTATTTTGAATTGTACTTAATTTTATTTCTTACTAGCAATACGCGCACGGCGTTGCACGTGGAATCGGGACTTCAACAAAATGGGAAAAAAGAATGCCCACAATGGCACGAAAAAGTTTTGAAAACAAAATCAAAACAAAAGATACCCATCGGATTGTAGAAATGCATGTGGGAATGAAAGCATATGACGTCACCTGCCTCGAGGAAGGTCACTCGTCCGGAGAAACTCTCGCTGTTAAATTTCGCTAGCAAAAAAAAAAAAAAAAACTGTTTGAACTGATCAGGGAAAAATTAATTTTATAAAAACGAAAAAAGATATTTTAACCGTTCTTGTTTTAAATCCGACAGAAACGTTCTAGTTATAAGATGAAAAGAATGAAAATTATAGAGATGTTAGAACGTCAGATGCGATAATTTGAAGAAATGTTTATTAAAAATTACCATAAAAGTGACTATTTTTCAAAAATTTCTCAAAATTCTGTAAATTACGTTAGACGTACAAAACAAACTGCATTAGACCGGAAATCCTTTGTTCTTTCCGATGGTGTAACTGTTTTTTTTTTTTTCGCAGTTATTCTAAACCATTCTATTGAGAAATGAGTGCGAAAAATCACCCAAAATATTAAATAAAAGAATTTCTAGATTAAATTTTAAAATTCCGGCTTCGAGGTGCATTCAGTCACCACTACGTCTACCTGTGTGCTAAATTTCATGGCTGTAAGTGCGATAGATTCGTCTGGACATCGCAGACACACACACACACACATAAGCACGCATACAAACATTGCCTTTTATAAGTACAGATAAAATCGAATCTGCGATGTATTTCATACTTTGCTGCTTTGTCATTTGGCATTCTATAGAATGCCTCGGAAATGTGTGAAATATTAATCGCTTCATAATTTGCCTAAATATACCTAGGCATTCTATAAACTGCTGGAATCCAAACTTTGCCGGTAATATATAAATATGGGACGCTCTCTAAGAATGATTGATTATCGATTAAAGCTCCTTTGGAATCTAAAAGAATTCTTTTTTCCTTCAGGTCGGCGATCTGCTTATCGAAGAATTCAGAAGGATGTCAACAAGCTTCCATTCTTTCTCGAATCTACAGAAGACATACCTGATAACAGCAGAAGTGCTGATAAGCATTACCTGCTCTTCAATGAGTCCTCCAGTTCAAAGTCTGAATCCACAAATAATTTTTAAGATAAGCCCTTGCTCAATATTGCGAACTTCAGTGTGTGATCAGAAAGGAAGATTGTTTGGAATTCCGAAAATGAAATTAATTTTAAAGAAACTGACATGCATGTGTAGAATCTTTCTATGTTTTCTCTAAAATTTAAAAAAAATACGGCTTTTGGTGTCATAGTGTGTCTTAAAGTTTTGTGATTATGTGCTTTCGTTTTTAATTATATATACATTTGCATAAGTTTTATGTTTTCTCTGTGGTCTACTTTTTGCTTTCTAAGGCATATTTTTTTAAATTTTTTTTTTATTTACTCATTGTTACTTTTGTTCTTTGTGTGTTTGTCAGCACTCTGTAAATGGAGTTTTCTCTGTAGTGTGCTTTTCTTTAAATAAATAAATAAATAAATTTTCTGAGGTTTAACACATAAATAAGTGCCTAGAGAGAAAAGTTATATCTTTCTTGGCTAAACAATAATTGGAGTGAATGTGAATACATACATGTGCGGAAGCATTTCTCAGCAACATTTCATTGAAAATAGGGAGTTTTTAAAATTTTGGTGGAATGCAGTTATGGCTAGCAGAAAATGCATAACTGCATGGCGAGCGAGCTGGGATCATATAGTGATCCCAAAAGAATCACATTATTATTATCATCTTTATATTATTATCTTTATTTATCTATTATATATTATTATCTTTGTTTTAGTTAAATTTAATGCAGCTTCAATTGCAGACGATTTTCTAAAATTGTAGCATATCTGTATATGTTATTCTTTTTGTGTATTTTAAATTTATTCTTCGCAGAATGGCAACAAAATATAGTTGTTAAAAAATATGATTGAACGAGAAAAAGAAATTGGTTGGAATAAAAGTGGTCTTCAAAAATATATATACATTGTTCTACACATAGCCTTCCAATAGACAATTAATTCATACTCATCATAAGTGAAGGAAAAAAACAACTGCTATAGGAATAAAAAAAACTAAAGAGATTAAGCTCTAGTCCGAAACATCTCATGATACTGTTTTAGGCTTGATTCGCCTTTTTTGTCTTCTTCTGGCTTGATTACATCACCCGTTGCATTCTGCGCATAACGATTTTTACTTCACGCAATTTACAGAAAGAGCGCCAGCCTTAAAATTTTATTATGATAATGAAGCATCTAATGTTTTGAAATATGTGAACAGAGACAATAGAGTAGAGCAGAGGTTCCAAACCTGTGGTACTCGTACCCCTGGGAGTACGCGAAGACCAGTTCGGGGGTACGCGAAGGACCAATTGGAGGTACGCGAAGGACCAGTTAGGGTACGCGAAGGACCAGTTGGAGGTACGCGAAGGACCAGCTGGGGGTACGCGAACTCGAAGTCGGTAATGGCGGACAAAGAAAACACAATGGATTAAAAAAGTTACAGAATTTTGTTTCCCCAAGTTCGAGCGAAAAATAAAAGTAAAAGTTGTGCAAATCCTAAAGCCTACGCGCAAAATAAGAAAACAAAAGCAAACCTGGTAAATGATTGATACGTGGTCTTCACTTGCCCCGATTATGCGAGAATCATCAACGTCGTCGCAAAAGTTGTAGCTTCACTAGGCGCCACTGTTGCATGATTTTTATTTTTGTTCTCTTAGTTTAGGCTTATCGAGAACAATCCGGGATAATCTCAAAGATTCTTTTTTCGACGTTTTTATTTAAAATGCGATTAAAAGCAGGCGTCATTAATGGCTCGATGTGAATAACGAATAATAAATTATTGCAATACTGGTTTCATTTGTTTTGGAGTTGAACTAATACTCTTGTGAAAATGGAATAAAATGTAAAATCAAGAATAAGTCCTGCAAAAGTTATTAATTCGAGTCACTTGACTATTAAGCTTACCTAAGCCCTTAATTATTATTGATAAAACTTCTTTGCATAGACGGATGATTGGAAGGGGGAGTATGACAATAGGGGGTACGCAAAAATAACCAAAGGGTACGCGAGAGAAAAAAGTTTGTTTACCCCTGGAGTAGAGAAATAAAAAAACTAATCAAGGGGTACGCGAGAGAAAAAACGTTTGGTTACCCCTGGAGTAGAGAAATAAAAAGACTAATCAAGGGGTACGCGAGAGAAAAAACGTTTGGGAACCCCTGGAGTAGAGAAATAAAGTCAGGTTTTTTAAAAATTTGTTTAAGATATTATTTTAGTTCCAAAAAGATCACTATATAATCTTAAATATGGCTGAAGTTTAAAAATTCTCACCATAATATTAACAAGCCATATTTGATGTAAAACTTACAAAGTTGTATATAAAAGTTTGTTTGACCTTTAGAATACAGGCATTATAGAATTTTTTAAAAAATAATACGTTGGTTGGGGTGGGACGCTATATTGTTGTCTTGGCCTGTTGGTAAAGTCATTTCGGGCCGCTTCTGTAAGTGAAAGCATTAGTTAGTAATGAACTGAAAAATCTTAGTTTTATTTTTGCCTAGGATCACGAGAGCTACTAAAATATTCTCAATCTGGGTATTTCGCTCCACGCGATAAGATAAAAGAAGAGTAATTGCCAATGCTGTGAACACGAAAACAAGAGTAATTTTGATTAGATATGAGCCGGCAAGGGATATGTTATAGGGACGGCGAAAATCTCCTCTGGGTTCTCGGTAGACAGACAATCCAGCTCAAAGGAGGTGGAAATTGTGCGGTGTTGAAATTTTCATTTCCCCGTAACTCTCTTATGGTTGAAAACGTCAAGATAATTGAAATTGGACGCGTTATCGCTTCATCGTAACGAACAACATTTGTACTCAAATATTTTTGATAGCTACAGTTGCTTAGAAGTTGTGAGTTGAAAACTGATTTTCACCCCACGGCCCCCCCCCAACTTAGAGGGACGCGGTGGCCTGGTGGTAAAGTTTCGGCATTGGGGCCGGATCTAGGTTCGAAACCCGATTCCACTGAAGATCCGCCGTGTATGGGGCCTGTTGCACGCTAAATCATACGTAGTGGCCAAACGTCCTCCCGTTGGTGCGGCGTGGAAGTTTGGAGAGGGTGTGCCAGCTCAGATGTCGTCCTCGTCATCTGACCGGGTTTTTTTTCTTTCTTTCTTTTTTCATTG
This sequence comes from Araneus ventricosus, assembly GCA_013235015.1. Lineage (NCBI taxonomy): Eukaryota > Metazoa > Arthropoda > Arachnida > Araneae > Araneidae > Araneus > Araneus ventricosus. The sequence goes on from BGPR01007680.1 coordinate 18,102, forward strand.
TTCCTGACGTCATTTTGTTCTAGATGAGTTGTTAGTATCAAATCTAAAAAATTATCTAAAATTTTCCATTTTTAAATTTTAAAAACAAAATTTCGACTTTTGAAAAACTTTTCTTCTAATATGCAGTTAGTAGCGCAGCACAGTGAAACTTCGATTAACCGTTCCCGTTCGAACCAGGGCTGTGACGGATAACAGAAATCTCTTAATACATATGCACTACAGTAACGTATTTTACTGCTGCCTTGGGAGGAAAATGAAAATAAAATTCTTTAAAAGTGAATAATACATATATGATGTATTTAATGTTTCAAAATGATGCTTCAGTGCGTAAACTTCAGTATAAGAGTAGATAGTGTGATGTACGATAAACTTCAGTATAAGAGTAGGTAGCGATGGTGTACGATAAACTTCAATATAAGAGTAGATAGCGATGGTGTACGATAAACTTCAATATAAGAGTAGATAGCGATGGTGTACTATAAACTTCAGTATAAGAGAAGTAATGCACAGAAATGTATTGTAATATTATATACCTAGGTTGCCTTAACCCTTAAGGGCCCAGTATTGTCTTTAAGCAATACCCAATTTTGTTTTCTAAAATCTTGGGAATAAGACTAAAGCTCTAATGCCTGTTGTGGACAATAAGATACATATTGACATTTTTATTAAATCAATTTACGACACATAGATGGCACATAGTGCTGATAAAAAATAAAAACAAATTGATATTTTTCACTTGAGGGTACATCCTTTTTGCTTTGTTTGTACGCTTGATAATACCCTATTTTTTTATTCTACAATGTTGAAGGAAATTCCTTGTCCGTATCATCAGTTATTAAAATTTATTATATTTAATATTATAGAATTTTATCAAGAAAATTTTTATTCTGAAATTAAGCCCAGTGTTGTCAGTTGGTAGCAAACTGTTTTTTAGCCGTAAACCATACTCAAAACAAAATAGGATTCTTTTAAAGTATCTTTCCCACGTTATATTCAAGAAATGAAAGTCAAAAGACAATTTAAAATCAATTTAAAAAAAAAAAAATTCGGGCTTTTGTGGGTTAAAATAATCTGTGTCTGTTTTAAAGATGTCTTGTTTGTTTGTTAATATTTTTTATGTGATGACGGATAACAGAAACTGACGGTTAATCGAGGTTTACTGTGGTAAACACATCACAGTCGATAACGTTAGAGTGACCTATTTTATTTAATGAGGGTAATGCGTTCTTTAAACTGCATTTAAAACAATGTTCTATCCAAAAGTATAATTAACTACACGAAATCTAAACTATAAAATTCGTTCAATTCCCTTTCTTTCATTTGAAACGTGTGTGTGTGATGCGGTCCACTTCGTAACTTTCCCGTTATCCTTTGATAAAGGCCGTTGAACGAACACGGTTGCAGTTTCACGGTGTGAAATAAAAGGTTAAAGTCAGAAAACGCTTCGTTGGCCAGAAATAGATCTCAATTTAAAGAAAACCTAGATTCGCTGGTCCACAGTAAAGAAAATTACCATTGGAGCTTGAAGACTCTTTCAAACGTTAATGTCTCGCACTTTGTTTTGTTTCCATTTTCTTTCGGTAGTTCTTTTAAAAAAAGATTTTTTTCCTTGTCTGTACAGTTTTCGCATCTCTTTTCTTTTCTCTTCAAAAAAAAAAAAAAAAAAAAAAATTGGATATTTTGAATTTTTCGTCAGAAATATTTTAACACGCGCGCGATGATGTTTTAGGTTTAACTCGCCTATTTTTTGCATTATTTTTAAAAAACTCACTCTTATTTCTACAGCAACGATAATGTTCTCCCCAAAAAATGCGTTTTACTATCGTCGCAACACGCGTGTGTGTAAATCCAGTCATTAAAACAATGAAAAGCATTGATGCAAAATATACTCAAAAAATTTTAAAAAATTTATTCAAATTAGACAAAAACCAGTGGGAGAGTTCTCCCCTAAACTTTCTCGCATACTTCCCCAAAAAGGTGCCGTTTCCCCTTCCCCCCGCGTGGCTAAAAAAATTCGAACCTACTGTTACCCAGAATCCAATGACTATCAGAAGGCTTTTCATTATAGTGGTTGAAAAATATCTAGGTAAAGAATCAAATTCAAAGAGATGCGTACCGATTTTCCACTCTTACCGGCTCAAGGACAAACTGACGTAATTCGCTCCATAGCTTTCGCGTGCACGGAAGATTGCTTCCAGTACGCATGCGAATGGAGATGACGGATTCCTTTCAAAAATAAATTATACAGACCGACAGACAGTCAACCCTTTGACGGATTTGGTCCAAAATTTTATACGGACCTACATTCATGACGATAAAACCATGTACCAAATTTTATCCATCTAGCTTTTCAAGTTTTTGAGTTATAGTGTTCGCATGACCGCGGATAGGCAGACAGGCAGACTTACCGTGGACGGATTTTGTCCAAAATTTGATAGAAACCTACAAATTATGTGTTAAGTTCACATACCAAATTTCATTTGGCATTCTACAGAACAGACCACTGGAACTAGAGCTACGGAAATTGGCTCAAACATGCTTTAGAGGATGGAAATGGACAGCTCGGAGCTATTTTTTAAATTAGAATTTTAATTAAATAAAAATTAAGCGGAATGTTTGCATTTTTCCTCGATAACTCCCAAAAATAACGCAGCACAAAAATAATTTTTATACCATCCTGAAATTCAAATTATTATCTTTTCAATGATACCGATTTAAATTTTGTAGTGTTAATAAATTTTAAAAATATTTTTAGATATATTTTACAACAATACTTTTCATTGCGGTAATTAAATTCAAATCGTTTTCATTGTTACTACAAATATTGTAGCGAATTTTTCTAAAATTGTTGTTAAACCAAGGTATGAAGATTTGGCTTTTTTCCCGTCAAAGGGTTGACGGTCTGTCGGTCTGTTTAATCGCATACTTTTGAACGCCATAACAAAATTACTTAGATCAATGAAATTTTGTATGCGGCTTTCTAAACTTAATTGTAGATTTGTGTCCAATTTTTGTGTCAATCCGCTAGAAAAAGGGCGTTCGAATTGCAAATTTGGTTTTCTTTATCTTACGCAATCCTATTGCGTAATCACGTCAGCTTCTGATTCTACTTCCGCCTTCTGCGTCAAACCTTCGTGCAACCTTCGGAAACTCGTGGTATGACCTTTCGCTTATTTTTTTCCTCCACTGCGTTAGGGACGCTTGTTCGTTTTACTGCCTTTTAGCTCATTTTTTCTCTACATATCTTAGGGAGTATACCAGAAAGTTCAGGGAGACCACTCCAGCTGGTTTTTCATTGGATCATTCTTAAAATGTTTTTGTAAAATTTAAATTTTTTTTAAATTTTTTAATTTTTTTTAAATTTTTTAACTTTTTAAAAATCTCTTAGGATTTTTTTAACTATGCAGATTTTTTCACAAATTTTTTTTACAGGTAACTAATAATATACTACATAAAACTTGCTCTGGATTTCCTCCTGCTGATAATATTTAATTTATTTTTTTATTATTATTTTTTTATTGTAAACAAAAAAAATCTCAAAAATTCATTAATTTTGACTTAGAACATTTTTAAAAAAATTACTATACATCTTAGAGGTAATCCCATAGTAAATTGCAGAAAACTTATATTTCAGAACATGTACAAAAAATTTCACACTCCTACTTCAATATTTAAAAAAGCCTTAGGCTTTCGAAAAATAGTATATAGTAAATAGTATTTTGTACATCCAAACCTGAAACTCCTTTAAAACGGCTAATTTTCCTTGGAATGGAGAGTGGCAGCTATAAAGAAGTTTCATTGTACTGAATCCAAAGTCAGGAGTGGCGTTAGAGTTAGGGATGGGAAAAACCTACCGGTTTTAACTGAAAACTGGGGGTTTTATTTTGTTTCGGTCAACCGGTTTATTTCGGTTATTTTTTTGTCCCGTTTGTGATCGGTTTTTTTAAAAATCCATTAATCGGGTAAAAAAAACCGGATCGGAAGATAGGCTTGATTTTCGGTTCGATTAGACTAAGATTTGTCAAGTGATGAAGTTTTCAATTTCATCATCTTAGGCCAATCAACGACAACGGCTTCCTCGAGGCGTCTGTTGGTTGGCGGATTACTGAAATAGTCTTTATGAACAGATAAATACTGGCCAGTGGGTTGATTTCCTGTAGGAACAATATTAGTACAAAATTTGTCTACAAACGGCGTTTGTTACTCCAGATAGCAATTTTATTTTGCAGCAAACTTGCACTGAAAATCTGCAAGCTTGCAGCAAGTTTTACACGACAAGAGTGCAAGTGTGAAACAAGTTTGCAGCAAGTTAACGCAAGCTTGGAAGTCACCATGGAACGAACTTGCCTTAAGCTTGCATTGCAAACATAGCAAAAACAGAACGAACACAACCCGGGATAGATCTCGCACGCTAGCCATTCGGCCAGTTAAACTCTGAGAGGAGAAGATAGATTTCGCTAATACATCGTTCGATTCGATTCGTATACGATTTATTTTAAACTATTTTCTTGATTTCATTAATTTTTTGAGTTGAGAATATGATTTGAAGTCAAAGAGAGAGCGATTTCCGCTAATAACTACGTTCTGCTAGTAGAATAAATTATGAAATTAGAGTTCAAAAGTAATTACTTTAAAATGGGACAAAATGTATAAGTTATTATTTTTCAACAAACATTGACTGTTTTTCCGGTTTAATTTTGTTTATGAACGTTAAAATTTCAACATTAAAAAAGAGGCGATATAGTTTTCTTTAAAGTGCGAGTGTTATATTTAGTGAAAAGATGGAAAATGTTTCAAAAAATTTTTTTATAAGAAAGTTAGTTTTTTTACGAATTATCATTGATTTATTGAATTAATAAAAAGAAGGACGGTCTAGGAGATGCTATTAAAAATCGGATGTTTTTTTTAAAACAGAGACAAAGATAATTATCTCTTTGCATCAAGCTTGTTTTGCAAACTTGCATTGCAAGGAGGTGGCGCTAGTTGTCACGGCGAACTTGCTACAAGTTCGCTTCAAGCTTGACGCGTCAAATTTGCGATGACAAGGTAATATCAAGTCAAAACCAAGCTTGCTGCAAACTTACGTGCTATCTGGGATTTTAATAATAATAATAATAAACGAAAACCGGTTATTCCAAAAAGCGGTTATTTTGAGCGGTTATAACCGCCAGGCTAAACCGGAGGTGAATAAAAACCTAAATAACCGAAAATCGGTTATTTTCACAATAGCCTCCATCCCTAGTTAGAGATCTCCCGACGGGAGGTCAGGATTTCCCCGACAGGAAGGAGGGGGGGTGGGAGCGTCAGGAGACTTATTAATTTTATTTCATCTAATGAGGAATTGCTTTTTCCGGACCAATTAAAAATCTCCTTGTATCGTTTCGAATTTCAGTTTTTTTTTAAATTATAGGCACAATAACGACACTTTTAATTGTGTATTCAATTCATTGTTTTGCAATATCATAAAACCTCTCTCCAAAAATCGTAGCAATCGATTAAAGTAAACGGCCCCAATTCTGTAGCGAGGCTGCAACTGCGAAGCCGTTCTTCTGTATTTTATAATCCCGGTTGCTCGGTGTTTATAATTGGTATGTTAAATTATGCTCCATTGTTATTTCATGTTCTTTTGTGATATTATGTTATAACTCTTGCTTGTATTTTTTTTATTTTATTGTGCTTTGTTAATAAGGTCTCACGCTTACCCATCTAACCGACGGGGAGCCGATCGGGGGTGAAATGAAATGTACAAGAGGAGGAGCGCAATGATGGTGCTCTCAAATTTTCTCCAGACCTTGATTTATCTACTAGTTGAATAACCCGTTTTGTGAATGGGGTACAAAAATGTGCCCCGAGGGGGGGAGGCTCCACTCCTGTTTAAGTAGATTTTCACTTTGACGGGGGGGGGGCACCACCCCTGTCCAAGTAGATTTTCACTTTGACGGGGGGGCGCCACCCCTGTCCAAGTAGATTTTCACTTTGGTGTTGTGGCACTTGAGTACAGTAGCATTTGCGTACAAGTCATTAACGCCTAATGAATCATCTGCTAGTCGTCGACAAGAGATGTTCAGTCAGTGATTCATGTAAGTTTGCTAGGATTTATGGTTATTGGCAAGAAGATTTGGCAAAGCGGACCAAAAATTGAAAATTTGTTTATCTAGAAATTAAAGTCATTGTTATTTTGCAGTGTGTTATATAAATTTGAGAGAATTTTTATTGAAATAGTTAATATATCAATGAAATCTACGTGTCTTATTGTATAGTTCAAATCTTTGATTAGTATTTTTCTATCAACAGTAGATTTCATTTAACATTTAATAACGCATCTAAAAGACGGACTTAATGCATCTAGAAGACGTACTTAATGCATCTAGAAGGTGGACTTAATGGATCTAGAAGGTGGACTTAATGGATCTAGAAGGTGGACTTAATGGATCTAGAAGGTGGACTTAACGCATCCAGAAGACGGACTTAATGCAACTAGAAGACAGACTTAATGCGTCTAGAACACGGATATTGCATCTGGAAGATGTACTTATTGCATGTAGAAGACGGACTTAATGCATCTGGAAGACAGACCTAACGCATCTAGAAGACGGACTTAATGCATCTAGAGGACTTATTCTTCTGAGTCACACAACCGACCGTCACGGCTCATTGATGGATAGTTAATGACTTGTATGCATCTGCCACTGTACGCAAGTGCTAAATGAAGGACTGCACAAAAAGGGGGAAGACTATTTATTGTCTCTTTCGACAGCGTCCTCACACCTTCTTTCTCTTCGCCTTCATCTCGAACTCGTCCATCTTGTACTTCCTCAGCTGGTCGCGGAGGGCCGTCGTCTCCCGCCTGTACTTGCCCACCAGGCTGTCCAGCATGTTCCTCTCGGCGGTCAGGCACTTGAGCCGCTCCGTCCGCGCCCTCAGCTCGCGCCTGCAGTCTGCCAACTGCTCCTCGGACGCCTCCTCCGAGCGCCGCCCCAGCATCTCGCGCAGCTTCCCGATCAGCTGCTCCTGCTCGCGCAGCTGCACCTCGCGGGCGTCCACCTCGGCCACCTTCTGGATCAGCTGCTTCTGCAGAGCGTGCACCTTGGACACCAGCTGGGCGTGGTCCGGGTCGGTGCCTTCCAGAATGCGCCACCTGGACAAAGAGATTTGTTTAATTCAATT
>BGPR01007680.1:36100-47106 GCA_013235015.1 Araneus ventricosus
CCCCCCCCCCCCCCCCCAGAATGCATCTAAATGAGCAAAGTACAAGCTCAGTGCGATTCACCAGTAAAAAGAAGGAAGCAATAAAAATTTTTGTGAAGTATCATTAAAAATCTTACAAACGGAGAATTAAAAACAGACCCCGTGGTCCCTCACTAGTCCAGAAAACAATAAGATCCACAAAAGGCCACGTCAGTCAAACAACAATAAAAATACAAGAATAAAATGATAAAATTTTAAAAATAAGAAGGATAAAAACAAAGGCATCAATTGGGACTCCCCAAGGGTGAATGCTCCATAAAATTTAGGACACTAAAACATTTTAATAAGCCCAGGAAAATCCGAAATAGTAAAATTATTAAATTATCATCATCTCTACTAATAATAAAGGAGAATGTCTGTGTGTGTTGGTCCTCTATAGGGAAGACATCTGGACCCAGAACTACGAAATTTGGCACAAAAATACTTTGAAGGGTGGGAATGTGAACCTCGGAGCCCTTTTTTGAAATTTTAACTAGAATTTTAATTACTTAAAAATTAAGCAAAACTTCGGCGTTTTCCCTTCATAACTTTGGAACATATTACAGATCAAAAAATATTTTTACACCATCTCAAAGTGCAAAAAATGACATTTTCAATGATATCGATTAAGTTATTGTGCAATTTTTTCTCTAATTTTTATAATTTTTAAAATATATTTTTGACATAATTTACAACAATACTTTTAATTGTTGCAACGCAATTCAAACCGTTTTCATTGTTTAAACAATTATTTGTTTGCGTGTTTCTCTTGCAGTGTTGAAAGTTGAGATAATATCCTAATACATTTTGACATCATATTTAATTTTTTCAATATTTTTCGGAATCTGCAAACCAAGCTCTGAGATATTTCGTACATTAAAAAATATATCCAATAAGTTGAATGATTATGGTTGCTATGTTTTCATTCTTTTCTCAGCATGTTTTAATTCAGCTAGCATGCCGCTGGCCATAAAATGTCCTGCGCCATTTTAGTGTTGAAATCAAAGGCACATTTTACGAGAGGAATAAGAAAGTGAAGATAGTGCCGACAACGTGCAATTAGAAATTACATAACAGACCAGTCCGAATATTCACCGCTCCATTTCTATTTCCGGGCCATAAGTGCTGAAATGCGACCGGTATAGATACGTGGAGGGGGACACACGCTCTCCCGCACAACTGCACTGTACTTTAGCGAGGCATTCGCCGAGGAAATCAGAACAGGCGGGGAGGAGGAGACGCAATAGGGGATCGGAATGACCGCTAGTGGATGGATTTGCGTCGAGTGGAGCGATCGTGAATCCTCGGCTTTAGGTAACAGGCTACATTTTCTTGTTTCATTGTCGCGATGGCTCGGTCATTCAATAACCCGGATTCTGAGGCGGGACGGGTGCATCGTTTATGTCTGCCTTAGTCTGCACGAACCCCATAACAGAGTAGTTTCCCCCTTCCTCTGTTTTGGAGATGCGTTGTAGTATAGATTCAACTACACGGCCACGGAATATTTGAGATGTGAATGGATTTCCGGCCATTTTTGTATCGAAATATAACGTCTACGATTGGCTTCATTTTAGATTACAAGTTTAGAAATGTCATAATTCGATGCACGAGTGAAGCTCGGCCAAAACTAATAAGGAGTTAAGCGGAACATTCACGAGTAGTGCAAATCATTTTTTTTTGGAACATGGGATGCCCAACGCTTTCGTCAATGTTAAAACCCTATGGAAATTTTCGTATGCAGACGGCGAAGTTGGAATTCCATCGAGGTTGGTTTTCCATTCAGCCTGTTCGATCATAAAATTGAAATATGATCCTTCGAGGCGGGCGATAAATCACCCGTGTGTGTGGTTGGAAGCGTTGGGGATGTGCGTGGGAGTCAGACTGGAGAAATCAGAGCGGGGAGGGGAGGGTGCGCTATCTAAAAGGCGAAATTCCTCCGTTTGGGGAGGGGAAGTAGGGGGGATCTAAGCGGCCGATAGTGCATTTTGGATCCCCGTGAATGATCTGCCTAAATTGATGGACTTGAATGGTACTTTCCATTAGCCGGGCGAAAATGTCGCCAATTGTGAAGCAAACGCGAGTCAAGTCGCCAAGAGCGAAGCGATTTTCTGTTAGCCGGGCACAAATGTCGCCAATTGTGAAGCAAACGCGAGCGAAGTCGCCACGAGAATGTTTGAAGAAATTTGGCGGAATTCTACATTATTTGGCGATTTTTCGCCTGGCTAACGGAAAAGTACCACTTGAATCATTGGAAAACAAACCGGTCTTTGGGCCAAATGGAATGGATTGGACTACTCGTGAATGCCCAGTTTTAAAGAAAACTAAACCTACGCGTTCTTGTTTCTGCGTCTCCTGCATGAAGGCGTCCTTCTGCTTCGTGAGCTCCTTCATCCTGTCCTCGCTCTCGACGTGCTCCTTCTCCAGGGCGTCGATCAGCTTCTGCCTGGAGGCGATCTGCTCCTGCAGGCCATCGAGCCTCGCCTCCACCTCCAGCACCTGCTCCTTCAGCAAGACCACCTGCCGCGACAGCTCGTTCTTCTGCTTGGTGACGTTCGAAATGTCAACCTGTGAAACGAAAAATAGAACTATTTTAATCTGTACTGACAGTGCACGCTGTTGCTGTCAGTATCGGGTATCAAACGTGAGGTTTGACATTCACAAGCACTCCACTCCACGCAAATTCTACCTCTCCACTCTACGCAAATTCGACCGCTCCACGCCAAAACCGGTGAGAACTGGAGCGGTGTGCTCGGAAGTTTGGATTTCCAGCCGCTATGGAAATCCAAACTACATTTGGACTGCCAGCCATAAACGCTGAAATGCGACCGGCGTAGATACGTGGAGGCGAGGGGAAGGCTCTATCGCTCTAGTCGCGTTTTGAAGACGGGGGAGATGTAGGTACAGTAGGGGCGGAGTGATCCATAATGGATGGATGTGCATTGCGTGGAGCGGCTGTGAATGACCTGCCTAAATGGATGGGCTAAAAAATGAAATGGAGTGGAGTGTAACCATGCCATTTGCGTGGAGTGGAACGTCCGTCAATGACCGGCTTAAATCAGTGTTTGCATTAAGCCAGTATTTTCATGCCAGTAAGATCACGCATGCACAGAAAGAAAATCCATACAGAATTTTAAAGAAAGATCTAGGATTGCCTAGAACAGAGGTTCCCAACCTGTGGTACGCGTATCCCTGGGGTACGCGAAGAAAGTACATTAGCTTAAATACATTTCAGCTCTTTTTCACAGACTATGTTTAAAAGACTGTTTTGAATTTCTTCTTTGTGGATAAATGTTTTGTTCCCAGTTTTTTCCGGAATAGGTTCAGGCATCAGAGGAAAATTTTAATTTAGACCTTAAAGTCGTTTTCCTCGACAGAGAACCTATTCTAATTTTGAATCTGCATGGATGGAGGCTTCTGATGACATCATCCATCGGATTCTTCTTCCTCCTCGTTTTTTTCATTCGTTCTTTTTTAATATTATTGTATTTTTACCTCTATCACAGTTAAAACTTTCCTTAATTTGTTTTAATATCTTTGTAACTTTGCAATTTTTCCTGGATGATGCTGCACCAGATAAATTGCTTCTATTCTTGTTGTTATGTCTTTATTAGACATTTTTTCGATACTCTGTACAAAGATTTTAACGACACTATATTTGTTTCTGTTTGAAAATTCCCTTCACTCCTGCGTGTGCGTTTGAGGACGAATCCTTTTACGCGATGATTTATGCAAATGATCTTTTCGACGACTTCCATAAAGAATGGTTCATTTCAGTCCCGTGCAAATTACTCCTGCCCTTCGTCGAGTCGTAAAGAAAGCGCTCTCACATTGTTCCTTCGGGGAGGTCAGACGATAAATTCTCTTCTCCAGTCGTTCGCTTTCACTTAAACTATTCACCGGACGATGATAGTATTCGATGGGAAGATTTCAGACGCACGCGGCTCTCGTGGGAATCAAATGCAGTGACCTTCTAAGTTGGACACTTTCTTTGTTTCAAATTGGTTTGGGATATTTTTGTAAAAAACAAATTCACAAGTGGATATATTAATAATCAGAGAATAATAAAATGACACATAAACATAAAATGACCAATTCTTCAAAACTTAAAGCGATAAGATATGAAGGACCCTCCAGCCATTAAGGAGGACTATTTTTTTTTTTTTTACTACTTATCTACTGCTTGTCATTTTGTATCTCATTTTTTTAAGAGCAATTCTTAAAAACACACTTTTATTAGCGTTCTTAAGTATCCGACTGGTTTAAAATCGTCGTTTTTGATGAAATTATCAAAAAACGTTTTATGACTTAATTTTGTAGCTTGTTCAACCAGCTTTCTAAAATTGTCTCACTTTTTACTCTACGTGAGTTACAAATGGAGTAACAGCTGTTTTATTACCGAACTGTAAGCATTATTTTATGTTGCGTGAAAACTTTAAATGTGTTTTCTGAGAAATGTTATTTTTGAGGAAAACTGTCGACCGTAACAATGATTTCTCAAAAAGTTATTCAAGTATTGATATGAAATTTTCTGAGATTGTTTTCTGTAATATGCTTGATGTTTTCCTCTAAAAACTGAGGTCAATTTTAAAATCAAGTATTATTTTTAAGTGCTTAAATATAAACGAAAAGCATTTTTTATGAAAAATTACCAGTTTAGTAACTATGCTCAAAGTTCACTCACCAGTTTAGTAGCTATATCTCAAAACTATTTTGAAGTACAAGAATTATTTTAGAGCATAACACAGATAACTGTCATAAAAATATACTCAAACGGTTAATGTATATTTAGAATATGTTTTTGTCTATGGCTATTAGTGTAAGGCAAATATTTTAGCCATTTTTCTTCAAATTTCTCAGTTTTTTTAAAAAAATATTATTTTGAAAGCCTAATTTTACAATATTTTCATGGTTTTAAAACATATGCATTTGAAAAATGACATTAAAAAATAAATTTATTTTCCAAAAAAAAAAATGTCTCCGAACACAGTCGGATACCTTAAAAGAAAAATAATTTATTTTATTTATTTTCTATATTATAGTCTTTGCTAGTAAATCATGATTATAAATATCATGGGGAAAATCGTCTCGAAATCAATTTTTTATCAGATTCACCACTCGTATAAAATCTTAATTTAATTAAAATTAATGCTTAGATGAAAATTAAATTCCTAAAGTATTAATATCATGTATTGTCATCGAGAGCACACAAGTGTGCAAAATTTAAAAGCCCGAATACATCCATAAAAATTGAAAAAGTAAACAAATTGGTTACGAAATTCCATCTTTACAAGTATGAAGCAGATCAAGTTAACACGTCAGGCGCCACGACTCACGCCAGACATTCGAACCATCTGTCTAATTAGATGATTCGTTCTCTGCTATCTATTATCTACAGTAGAGAAAGGGTCATCCGATTAGATAGTAAGTATAAATCATATTTGTTCGCCGTATGAATCGTATTTGATTCATATGGCGATGAACGTGTTAAATAAATTTAATAAAAAGAGTTTTTAAAAATACACTTTTATTAGAGTAATATAAAATATAATTTTTTTATTTTAATTATTTTCTATTTATTAGTCTTTGATTCATAATTCATTACTAGCCGCCTTCGGGGACCAGCTGTTTGCTCGTAATATTAATGGCCTGTGACTATGCGTGCAACGTGGCGAAATAAATTGGCGTTTGTAGAGGCTGAGGGACTCTGCCAAGGTTTTATTTTGCGATTCTCGAAAATGGAGGCGGGTGGGTGGGCAGGCGACCACTGATGACATATCTAGGGGGCATGACATTTCATATGAAATAAAAATTGTTGAAATCGGTCCAATGGTTGGGGATGGGGGACTTTGTCAATTTTTTTGCCCATAGAGAATGTACAGTGAAGCAGTGTTCTTTTTCCATTTCAGTAGAAAATGGAGTGTCGTTGGTGGAAGGTGACCATTAATGACATATCGAGTCTTAATAAGCTTTCATGTGAAATAGAAATTGTCCGACACCCTACCTTCCAGAAGCCCCTGAGGACCAGTGCCCAATCCAGTAGAACATAGCCCCCCCCACAATCATATCCTTGGTAGAACTCAAAGACAATCATGTTCATATTGTCTTTGGACGACACCCTACCTTCCGGAAGCCGCTGGGGACAAGTGCCCAAGCCAACAGAATCTGCCCCTAACCATCATATCCTTGGTGAAACTCAAAGACAGCCATCTTCGTGTTGTCTTTGGACGACATCCTGCCTTCCAGAATCTTCTGGGGACAAGTGCCGAAACCAGCAGAATATAGACACACACAATTATATCCCTGGTGGAACTCAAAGACAGACATCTTCGTGTTGTCTTTGGACGACATCCTACCTTCCAGAATCTTCTGGGGACAAGTGCCGAAACCAGCAGAACATAGACCCACACAATTATATCCCTGGTGGAACTCAAAGGCAGACATCTTCGTGTTGTCTTTGGACGACATCCTACCTTCCAGAATGTTCTGGGGACAAGTGCCGAAACCAGCAGAACATAGACCCACACAATTATATCCCTGGTGGAACTCAAAGACAGACTTCTTCGTGTTGTCTTTGGACAGCATCCTGAGGACAAGTACCTAAGCCAACAAAATCGACCCCTAACCATCATATCCTTGGTGGAACTCAAAGGTAACAATGTCAATGCAATCCTTGGACGACAGCCTGCCTTCCAGAAATGGTAGGGTATCAGTGCCAAGCGAGCAGAACAATTCCTACTCCATAGTATCCCCAAGATATTTGGTCCAAATTGATTTTGCGTAATTTCCCCTGTTAGATTCATTTGCATAAATGTTCACCGGGTTTTAATTCGCAGGCACAATGTCTGTATTTATATTATACCCTGTAAAATCAAATTTGATGGAACTGTTCTGTACTGTATTCTCTTTCTCTCGGGAGGGGGGCACCTCAGATGTGAGGATGAAAAGTCGCTGACAAGTAAGCGGGTTCTCGCTTCCCTTGGAAGGTACGATAATCATTATGGATGTCGGGTCATACCTGCTTTTAGAACTATTGGTGCCTGGGCCGTTTACAGCTATGTAGTACCTGACCAAATTCTCAGCGGTATTGTCACAGTAACTCGATTATTTAGCAATTCGAATGCTTGGACAGGATGGGGTGTTGCCACAGTCTTTCCTGTACAAGTTAATTACATGGAATTATGATTGAGAAATTTCCACTTGACGCCCGTACCTTTCTGCGTATGACCAACTCGAGCCATCACTGTCCAAGGAGTCTATTCTGGTACCCCCGGTTGGGTTGGGAGTTGGGTTGGGTTCCGTTGTTAACGTGCGGAACCCAACCCAACCGGGGGTACCAGAATAGACCCCCAACTCACCTTCAAAGAAAAGATTTCTCCCTGCTTGTTCGCGATTTCCGCTTCGAGGGAACTTCTCTGCGCGGCAGCAGCCTTCAGACGATCCTCGCGGATGTCCAGGTCCCTCCTCAGCTTTTCGATGGAATGGGTGGCAACATCGAGCTTCTTTTCGTTCTTCCGCAGCTCCTTCAACAAACTGAAATAAGCAAAAAAATATTAAAACTTTTTAAAACACGTTTTGGTACTAAAAAGTGGAATACAGTTTTTTTGGCGTGATAAATGTTATAGGCTAGTACAGGGGTCTTCAACATTTTATATCTACCGCCCGCCTTTTAGTAGTAAAATTCTGTAACCTCCCACCGGTTCCACAGTAATGATGATGTATAAAGTAGGGAAATAACTTTGCTTTATAAAATTTATAAAGCGGAGTTACAGCAATTTAAAGCATATAATAATAATTACTTACCAAGTACTTTATGTCGGATTTTCTCTAAGTTTGGCAGAATAAATCTTTATAAAACAACTTACTATAGTTAAATCTATCTTTTTGGTTTCTCCGCTACCGCCCACCATGAAAGCTGTAGGTACCAGGTTGACTACCACTGACGCTAGCATATTATCCTGCAAACTCGAGGTAGAATTTTGAGGTCGTTTTACAGGCTGACATACTATCTATAAATTGCGTGATGCGACATACACTAAATCGCTCAGCAGGACAGATCATTGGATCTACAACTACCAAATTTGGCAGTTAATTCTTGGGTAGTAGGTGCTCACTAAGAAATGGTCACTCAAGATATTAATTAGATTTTTTAATTAAAATTTAATTGAAATGTTATCGTTTTTCCTCAATATATTCTAAGAATATCATCTCACAAAAACCGTTTTTACATCACTCATACAAATTTTATTTCCTTAAATTTATCAATGTTTTTGTGCTTTTCATTTGATTTAAAACCACCGTGTATTCGAACTTATTCAAATTAAAATCAAGTATTGTTTAAACTTCAGAAGATTATTTTTTGGAATTTTTTTACATATTTTAAATTTTAATGCAGAGCAGCATGGTCCAATTTTAGTTGCAGTTGTCTGACTGACTCACAAGTCAACTGCCCTGGCAAATTTTGCATCAGAGTATTCCCAGATAGCAATTTTAGTTTGCATCAAACTTGCAGCAAGCTTGCAACAAGGTTGACACGACAAGAGTGCAAGTGTGAAACAAGCTTGCAGCAAGTTAACGCAAGCTTCGAAGTCCCCAGGCGACGAACTTGCAGCAAGTTTGTCATGACAAACTCATTGCAAACATAGCAAAAACAGAACGAACACAACCTCGGATTACAAATCGCGATCTAGCGCTTGGGAAGCGGGCTCTCTAACCATTCAGCCAGACAAACTCTGAGAGGAGAAGATAGATTTCGCTAATGCATCGTTCGATTCGATTCGTATAAGATTTATTTTAAACTGTTTTCTTGATTTCATTAATTTTGGAGTTGAGAATATGATTTGAAGTCAAAGAGAGAGCGATTTTCGCTAATGACTACGTTTTGCTAGTAGACTAAATTATAAAATTAGAGTTCAAAAGTAATTACTTTTAAAATGAGACAAAATGTAAGTTATTATTTTTCAACAAACATTGACGGTTTTTTAGGTTTAATTTTGTTTATGAACGTTAAAATTTCAACATTAAGAAAAAGGCGATATAGTTTTCTTTAAAGTGCGAGTTCTATATTTAGTAAAAAGTTGGAAAATGTTTCAATTTTTTTTTTTACAAAAAAGGTAGTTTTTTCACAAATTATCATTGATTTATTGAATTAATAAAAAGAAGGACGGTCTAGGAGATGCTATTAAAAATCGGATGTTTTTTTTAAAACAGTGACAAAGATAATTATCTCTTTATTGTGCTATCTTTGTAGGAAGCTTGTTTTGCAAACTTACAGCAAGCTTGCATTGCAAGCGAGGGTGGCGATTCTGCATTGTTAGTTTGCCACAATTTCGCTTCAAGCTTGACGCGTCAAATTTGCCATACAAGGTAATATCAAGTCAAAATCAAACTTGTTGCAAACTTACGTGCTATCTGGGTTTAGATTGTGTTAAAAAAATGTTGTAATTTTTTTACCATTTTGTTTAAAGCTATTTTTAAATGTATCATTTTATTCGCGAGATACTGAAACCAACACTCTTGGAGGTGATCCGCAATTAAAAGCTTTATTTTTTCAGCCTATCAAAATGTTTGCAACTTAAAAACTGTCTACACAGAGATTAAATCAATAAATAAAATCTGGTTTTTGCAGTTGGGGAAAACCGAAAACCCCGAAACTTGCA
This sequence comes from Araneus ventricosus, assembly GCA_013235015.1. Lineage (NCBI taxonomy): Eukaryota > Metazoa > Arthropoda > Arachnida > Araneae > Araneidae > Araneus > Araneus ventricosus. The sequence continues at coordinate 45,775 of BGPR01007680.1, forward strand.
TTGCCTGTAGGACCCTAAGAGTTTGCCCTCAGAGTTTAATCCATCCCTGGAGCTTCAGATTTCTGACTCCTGTTCTGCGCTGACAAATGTTGGATGCGATATGATGTGACCCGATGACCTTGTGTTATCGGGGGTGCGGCTACAATGTGACATGCTTGATGGCAAGTCGGATGTCACATTGTGACAATAACAAATGAGCAAGTCAGCGAGGCAGGGACTCCCGTGACAGTTTGTTGAGATGGATAATCAATTGGACTTCGCTTTTATCTTCTTCCCAAGTACACCCCTTAAATGAAGCGGGATTTTCTATCACGAAATATACTTTGCAAGTCGATCAACTCCAGTTGAAAGCAGTTCCGGTTCTAGAGAAGAAGACTCTATCGTACCATTTAATTTCAGCTCCCCCTCACCCTAAAATACCCTCACTTGTTTCTAGACTAGTGTGCTTAGCCGCTTAAGGACATAACCCGAGTTAACCCGTTCTAAATACCGTAGATTTCAAAATAATTCAGTCCTTAAGCGGTTAAAATTAAAGATTTTCAATTTCCCGGCGGGGCGATCATCGAATTATGTAGTGTTGTTCCGAACTATGAATGGGTGTGGCTGTTTGTGCCTGGGTGTCGGTGTAATAGTGTTGCAAAGATGTAATAACGTTAGACGTTAAATTAATTAATTTTTTGCATATATTTTTCGGTAAATAATTTTAGAAACAGTTTTTCTTGTCCGTTTATGTGATTGGCAACAACTTATGTTTTCTTTTCATTTTTTAGAATTCTTTTAAATTAAAATCAGGAGAACTTCGGTTGCATTGAGTCATGGATGTCTCGTCTGTCCTTGTCTTATTGATTTTGTTTTTAGTAATATGCAGTAATTAAGCCCCTCTAAAATAAAAAAAGATAATGACGGGGAAAGGGAAGGAGAAAAAGGGATGCAGATAAAACATGCACATTGGCAGAGTGCTTAAAGAAATAAAAAAAGGCATAGAAAACAGAAGTGACGAATCAATTGACACTAACTTTCGCTTTACAAAATATTTAAATATTCAATTCCAAAATTAAGTACGAAAAAGAAAGAAAACCTTTTAAACAAAAATGAAAGTAAAGATCTCAGAGAAGTGGAAAATAACTTAATTCCAGTATAACTTCTATTTGATATTAAAAGAGTTCCACATGGATAAATCGACATAAAATAAAAATAAGAAAACAAACTGCTAAACTCAGCCAAAAAAAACCCTTCCATAACTCCTATTTGGGTACTTTTCCGTTAGCCGGGCGCAAATGTCGCCAATTGTGAACCAAACGCGAGCCAAGTCGCCAAGCGAAGCGATTTTCT
>BGPR01007680.1:56645-67873 GCA_013235015.1 Araneus ventricosus
CTCTTGGCGACTTGGCTCGCGTTTGGTTCACAATTGGCGAGATTTGCGCCCGGCTAACGGAAAAGTACCCATATATTTATAAATACATATAATACATATATTTATAAATACATTTAATACATATATTTATAAATACATATAATACATAAATACATATCATATCGAGTGACGACTCTTGAAGCTGTTCTGACTTCGACTCTTGACTAGCGTTCAGAGGCCCACATGTGGGCACGGCCCATCAGTTGGGAACCGCTGACTTAAAGGATAACTAATGTCGTGTTAAGAAAACACGTTCCTTCTCTTGACCATTTTTTTTTTTCTCCTGAGAAGGGGTACAGGAAGTATGATCCCTTCCCCTCTGATTTTCTGGGAATTTCGAGTGGGGTGTTTGACCTTTTTATTTTTCTCTTCGTCCGTAAAAGAGAAACTTCGAGAACTTTCTCTGACGTGGGTGGTTGGTTGACCAATGGTCTTTGAGTAGGGGGACTTCGGAAAGAGATTTTTTGAGGGTTGCTAGGCAGATTCGAGGTCGGAGAGAGGAAGTCATGAGGTAAGAAGTACGTATTTTTCGACCGGGGGGCCCTCGGGGTCTCCCACTGCCAGCACGGTGAGAATGATTTCGCAAAGACGATCGGTAAATTGACAAACTGTCTGCACCTGTGTGGAAAGTGTTGAGGTTGAATATCGGATGAGGAGTTGGGTAAATCCTAATGAATGCCGGGTTCACATTTCGAGTTGGAAATCTGGCGCTTATTGTTTTTGGAAAGGTAAAATTCATAGCTTTGACAGCGGAGGCCTGTGATCACAAAAAATAGATTTGGTGCATTGATTTGTGTCAATGATGATAAGTCGCGAATTTTATCTATCCGTCAGAATTTGTCCGCGACAAACAGTGGTCCAGACCTCAAGTAAGATGAATTACCCTAGATATTTCGTTTTGAAACCTGTGCTATCGTTAGGCTAAAACTGGTTTCTTTATATGAGATTTTATTGCCGGGGAACAGAAGTTGTGTCTTGAAAATATATAGGCGGGAGATGTAACTCATGCCAAAATGATCCAGTGTTTTACTTTGTGTTTTCTGTTCGTGTATATGTATTTGCTTGGTATGAAGGTATGATTCTAAGTATGATAGTAAAATGAAACTTTTCTTAATTGCATGTGTATGAAATCTATTCGCTATGTTTTATGACATGGAATAAGACATTGAAATTTTGTTGAAACAATTATGTTACTTTAATCAAGTTAGATCACTAGTGAACGATATTGCTGTTATTATATCATTTAATATCCACGGTAAAATGTCAATTTGGATTTTATTTTGTCTTATGACATGGATTGTGTTATAAAGGGTTTAAAAGAAGTGATAATGTTATATGTAGTCTGGAAATAAACATGTGTGTTTGTGAATGACATTTACTTTAATTCTTTGAATTTTTTTACCAAAATGCCTCAAGATATAATTTAAAATTGGCCTCTCAACAAAATCCTAGATTGAGTTTTTATGTTTAAGATGGATAATTTCAATGTACTGTTGCTTATGTTTTAATGATTTTTTTTAAATAAATGAATGTTAATCAAATCTGCACAGGTTGATTTAATGTAGGAGGACAGACTCCTTAAAACTTTTAAAATTAATGCTTCTCTTTTAAATTCATCGTGTTATTATTGTTTCAAATACTCAAAATTTTATAGTAAATAGTAGTTTTCCTTTGTTTAAAAAAAAAATCTCATGTAGACAGAGCTTCCTTAAGGCATGGCCTGGATGAACTCTGGGTTATAAAACAAACACAACGCGATATTACTTGACTTCAGAAGTCAGGCTTTCTTTAAGTAAGAATGAAATATAAAAATTAAGATAAAAAGTCAAAATTTTCAATACGACACTAATAATAACCGAAAAATCCACTTTGACTGAATAACTCAAAAGGATGCCCTGTGCAAAAGCAGAGTACGTAGCTAAATTAGTTTTTGTTGATCACTAATTAATGTTTTTTTTCGTTTTAGTTTATTCTACTTATTTGTACACTTGGTGTCTCGAAAAAAAATTCCTTCAAAGATGGAGTCGCGGAAAATGTTTGCAGCCGAAATGGGGTCATAAGTGGAAGCTGCCGTGACTCCGTGAAAATTTATCAAAGGGTACATATAAGAAATGAAGTATTGTCACAAGAATTGATAATTTGTTCCTTGTACACTTGCTTTACCTTTCGAATTTGTTTACAATTTTTGTTGTTGCGTTCTGTGAAATTTATTTTGTTTGTCTTTGTGTTGTAATTGTATTTATGAACTCTAATTCCTCGCCGTCCGAATCAGTGCCTTACACCCTCTGGGTTGGCTGTGTCGGAGTGGGCAAATAAATAAATAAATGGGTCGTGTAGCTGAAAAAGTGGCCATCTCCAAATAAGACATGTTTCGAGAAAAGTGGATTTTCTGTCACATCTAATAGAAATTAAATTTAAAAAATAAACTGTATGGAATTCGAAGCTTTTAGGCAATGTGTTCTAGTATGCAATTTATGATGGTGAGATATTAAGAGGTTCAAACGGACTCATAATCTTTCAGAAAACGCATTTTTTGAAAGATGGCCACTTTTACAGCTACAAGACACAAATATGACATGGAGGATTTAGTCCATAATTTACCTCTTCCTCTTGGGGATGTTCCAACTTTTCTACTTCTTCTTTCAAGTCGTTCAGCTCCTTTTGAACAGCCAATTTTTCTCTTTCCCTTTCCTCGGCTATCTCTCTCGCATTTCCTAGTTGACCCTGCAAAGCGTCCAAGCGGCCCTCCTGATCGCGCAGTCTCGTTTTCAGAACCTCGTTCTCTGTTTCGAGCAGTGCCTTCCGACTTCTCACTTCCAGCAGTTTGTTGTAGAGCCTCTGGCCGCCCGCGTAGCAGGTCCGGAACTTGTCGAACAGATTGGCGAACTCCCCTTTCTCTCCGGGGAGGGTCTCCTTCTCTTCTAGCTCCTTCAGGTACTTCTGGAAGTGGTTGCTCACCGCCACGAACTGGATTTTGGAGATGAAGGCCGTCTCCAAGCTGGCACACTTCTCTTCCATCTCGGACAGCCACGCGTGCTCTTTGTCCATCAGCTGAAGTGCCACGGAGGGGCGACGTGAAGAAATGTCCACTTCTCCTTCAGGGCATGGTGTGCCATCTTCTAGCCAACTTGAAGAAATGTCGTCTCCTTCAGGGCGTGGTTGGCCTTCTGCCTCTTTGATCTCTGACGGTGGTTCTTCTGTCGGGTCTGTTTCGTCTCCAGCAACTTTTTCTACGTTTTCTTCATCAGTGATTGTGATTTGGGGAATATTCTTTGGAGGCAATTCTTCTTCGCTCATGATGTGTCTGCTAATTGCAACTTGTTGTATTTGTTTAAATGTAGTGCGTAAAAGTTGTTCCTCAACTGCTTTCAACAATTAGCTGCAATGCGTTTTTGCCGGTAGTTTAAAATCCACTTCTGATGAAACTGTTTCTAAAGGAATTCTCGAAATTCGGCGATTAACACTATAGGAAGTGTTTTAGTTGATAGCTTCAAATCCACGACGAGAAAAGCTCTTGCTAAATTGTACTCAAACTTTAGTGATCGAAATTAGGAAGCTTTATTTATCCTGGAAGTTTCGAATCCACTACAAGAAAGCTGTTTACAAACTATTTTCAATACTCGGAGATGAAATTAAAATGCTTGGAATAAAATATCTATTTATTAGTATCCTGTAAAGTGAAAGCTATTGCTTCTATCTATGGCAAACTGAAATGTACCAAAGCTGGTAGCTTTTTTATGATATTCTAAGTTTTCCATTATTGCTGGTTGCAAAAATTAAAACAGTATTGTTTGTAACAATTTGTTTATAACAATGAGTTGCATCGCTCAATTCAGATGTGTTTCAAACCGTTTGTTTGGAAGCGCCTGCTTTTATTGTTATAAAGATAGGCTATAATGTTTGAAGTCCAACTATTAAAATCATATTGTCAGTATGAATATAATGTTTATCATATTTCCATATTATTATTCCATATTATAATATTTCCATATATCCATTATCATGTTTCATTGCATTCTCGGCATGTTAAAACCGATTTTGGCATCGAACAGTTCCTTGCAATGTGCCCGAAATTAGAACAGTTGAAGCATTTGGGCTCACCCCTTTCATTATGTGTAATACCGTACAGTTTTTTTATTTCCTTTGGTTGTAAAAGCTGAATCATCTTTAAAGGAGTCCTGCTTGTCGTAACGCCATTCTTTACGTGGTCATTTACTCCTCAATATCATACACTATTACTATACAGCTATATCCCTATTGATACATATCACTAATATTTAATAATAAGATAATCTCAATTTATATATGTTAGAATACATAGGCATAAATCATTATACAGTCTATATGATAATATCAAATCATATGAAGGAATAACTTGTCTTTAAGGTTAGTAAGTGATCGAGTAATATAATGAAGAATACAAGTCCAACTATTAAAATCGTTTTATTAGTATGGATATAATGTTTAAGGTAGGGGGGAGTTGGGGTAGCGTGAACATTGATACAGTACATAAATTTTGATGATTGGAATGGTTCAAGATGTTCACATCCCCTCATATATATGCCACTGTAACCCTTATCACAGGGCATAGTTTTCGGCCATGTTTTGTCAAAAGTTAATTCACAAATGAATCAAACCGCTAATTTTCTCGTCAAAGTGATTTTTACTTTAGGTATGTATTGTGTGATATCTTTAACTAGTTACGTTTTCCTGCCAGGTAATCTACTCCAAAGGTAGGAAAAAACATTTATTTTTCTGAACTGTGTTAAGTTTTGAAGATATTTAGCTTTGTTTCTTATTGACCACTTGTTTTAATTAAAATGTCCTCCTGGGGCAGATTGATACAATTGACTCCGGGACACATTGATACTCATCTTCTGTGTGCATCAATGTGTCTTAACAGCAACTATTTTGCAATCTTCAGAAGTGGAATAACTGTAAAAATGAACTATCTAAGATAAACACTCAATAAAGTTTTTTTAAACAACAAAAACTGTTTAAATTGCATTGCGAAAATGAAAAGTATTGTTGTAAAATAAGTTAAATTTTTTTTACGAATTTATTAAAATTGTAGAAAAAATTATACGGCAACTTTATTAATATCATCGACAAGATAATTTTTTGCATTTTCAGATGGCGGAAAAATTATTTTTATGCTATATTATTTTCGTAAGTTATCAAGGAAAAACGCGAAAATTTCCCTTAATTTTTAATTAATTAAAATTTCTCCAAAATATTTTATATACCTACCCACATTCTCCTTTATTTTTTATAGAGGCAAATTATTTTCTGAAGCAATAATGTTTTATTTTTCCAGTCTCATTAAAAATGCTGAATTTTGATTAAAATAAAAGTTTCTTACTTTGTTAAATCTTTAAACTTTGATTTGGAATACAAAATTTATTGATAAAAGAACTTTTTTTTATCCCACACCAATTAATCCTCAATATTTTCGATATTTCTGCTAAAGAATCAATGTGCCCCAAGCGTATATCCCTAGTATGGGGCAGATTGATACAAATCCATTTTTAGGAAAAAAAGTGTGATAAATATTTTATTATGTCATTTATGACTAAAACTCGACTGAAGTCTCATATTAGATTAACAAATGCATAAATATAGCGTATTAATTCTAATTATTACATTTGGTAAAATAATTTTTTAGCTTTCCAAAAAAAAGTATATCCATGTCCCCGCATTCCTCCTGCAGTATAACTTCGATTAACCGTCACTCGTTTAACCGTCCGTTTTTATTATCCGTCATCGTCTATGGCTTAGGTTTTTAAGAATTACAATATACAGAGTGTCCGAATCAAATGTCCCTAATTTGAACAATCGATTTTAAAAAAAAAATCTATTAGCGATACTTTGGCGATATTAGGCACAATTGGCTGTTGAATTCTTAGAATTTGGCGACAATTTTTATTTTTCGCGTATATATGGAAACTGAGGCTGTATGCGTTCAAAATGCAGATTGTACGGAAAATGTCGCATTTGCTGTGGAGATGCTATTTCGCATCGAAAATGAACATGATTTTCTAAACCGCCTCATTTTTTCAGATGAAGCAACATTTCACGTGAGCAACAGAATGAATATAAGCACAACTGCAGAATTTGGGGCTCAGAAAATCCCCATGCAGTACAGGAAGTGGAAAGAAACAGTCCAAAAGTCAATGGGTGGTGTGCTCTTTCGCATGATACAGTCATAGTACCCTTTTTCTTTGTTGAGACTTCTATGACGGCAAACATTTACCTGGACATGTTGTAAATTCATGCAATATCCCAAATGCAGCATTTAAAACCCACTGTAATTTTCCAACAAGATGCTGGGGGGAACGGATGTTCGAGCATTTTGCTGGAGCTGGACTTCCGACTGGATATTGTTGCATAAGTGTAATGTCGCTTTCCTGCCTCACTAGTCTTATGTATGGGAAAGCCGGGCCTGGACCCCTGACATTGGCGACTTGGGGACAAATCGATGATCCCAGAAAATGCTACCCTTTTTCCGATATCTATATTAGGAAAGAAAATACCCTTGAATGTAGGAGAAAACTCCATGTGACGTCACAGCCTGTCGGGAAGAGTATATAAGGGCCGCGCTTGGATCAGAGAGGTGCATGCTGATCGACTGGAACGACTTTGGAGTTTCTTCTGCAGTACGAGCTAGAAAGCCGGTGAGCTGAGCGCTATTGAAAGTGCTGATATTGTCGTTATTAGTGATTTGCTGACTGTTTGTGTTGCTGAATCTCAAAGTGTGAACTGTCATTACCTGCGAATTGTTGTCTGTTTACGTTGCTAATATGTGCGAGATCTATTGTTTCCTGTTACCTGTGCTGCGTGTTTTCCTGCATATTTGTGAATAATCCTTCATTCTCCATTATCTCGTGTGTTGGACTTCTTACACCATACACCCACAAAACGATTTTTGTAAGAATATCCTTAGGGCTACTAAGGGAACCCACGTGGAAGTGCACTGATTTTTTGATAAAAACTTTGTGAGTACTGCTTTCTGATTTTGCATTTTTCTGATGCTTTTCAACTTTCTGTTAAGTATAGCGACCTCTACAAATTAGGGACATTTGATTCGGACACCCTGTATTTCTGTTCACTACTACTCTCGCATTGAACTTTACATTGATCGTTTTGTAAAATTAAATACAATGTATGATGTATTATTCACTTTTAAAGGATTTTATTTTCATTTTCGTCCCAATCCAGCAGTGAAATCGCGTTGCTGTTTAGATTTCTGTAATCCGTCTATTCGGTTATCCGTCACAACCCCGGTCCGGACGGTGACGGTTAATCGAAGTTTCATCTCAAAATGTGTGTGAGAGAAACACTTCTTTTGTTTGGGGGGGGGGTTTACTGTCATAAAGGTAATCGCATCATTGGGGGATATTTCCTTTCGTCCCAAACTAGTAGCTCTGAACAGTGGACCTCAATCCCCTACCAGAATTAACATATCTTTTAAGGATTTCTTCTCATCGCAGTCTTTAAAAAAGTTAGCCCAAGTTGTCACCGCATGAAGACAAGACTGTTTGTATTGGTATGTATAGCCAAGTGCGTTTAGCGTAGACTGATACTGGGGGTTAAAATTATTATTCCCGTGTCCAATCTTCCTACATCGGCCAGTATAAACGTCTATTTCAGTTTAGTGAAAATGCTGGCAAAAAAATAATATTATTCCTCAGGTGTCACTCAATTCTACCTATAAATTATGCCAGTGGAAACGTCAATATGTCGATGCCATTTTGAAGTGAAATAAAATTATGGGGCGGAAAATAATATTATTCCCAGGGTGTCACTTACCTACCTATACCACTGCTATATGGTAAAACGTCAATCAGTGATGCCTAGTTTTTTAAGTGAAATAAATTACTAAGCAAAAATACATATTCCCAGGGTGCCACTTACCCTAACTGCCACGGTGACAAAACGTCAATGTGTTGATACCAGTTTTTAAAGTGAAATAAATTAAGGGGGCAAAAAAAATCATATTATTCCCAGGGTGCCACTTACCCTAACTGCCACGGTGACAAAACGTCAATGTGTTGATACCAGTTTTTAAAGTGAAATAAATTAAGGGGGCAAAAAAAATCATATTATTCCCAGGGTGCCACTTACCCTAACTATACCGCTGGCCACGGTGACAAAATATCAATGTATTGATACTAGTTTTTAAAGTGAAATAAATTTAGGGGGCAAAATAAGCATATTATGACCCGGGCGCTACTTACCATCGCTGCGCCACTGAGAACTCCTTGAATTTGCAGAATCCATCAAAGCATACAATGATCGTACTCAGGTTAGAGGGAAAAATAGTTTTATATTTTTCAACGTAATAAATTATTATGTTTATAAATATTATTATTATTATATGTAAGCCTTTACCGGCCATAGATTTCTTACAAAAATATATTTTTATAAAATGAAAAACGAAAAGAAATCGTAGAATTGTAGTTGTTTCTAATTTTTTTTTCATTTATTAAAGTAATAACCTAACACATGTTTATTTCGAAAGTTACTTGTATCCGCCATAAAGGTTCTAGGCATAAAAGATCTCTTTGACGTAAACAGCGTGTTACCTACCGCAAATTATTTATTGAGCTTCAAACCATATCGGGCGACGACAACAAGTTTTCAACAAGTTGATTGTTGAAAACTTTCAAGAAGTTGTTGGGCATGTCATAATGATATTCTTAAATAATCGCAATTTGTTCTATCAAGTAAAAGTAATCAAGTGTTCGGCAGTACTCAGCGAGGAACAACGTGATCGTTCAAGATAAAGCTATCACTTTCTACTTTGACTCTCTCGGTTTATCTAATCTTTATTTTTCGAACAAGAAAGCTCTCTGTTTTAAGATGTTGATTTTTATTCTGTTCCTTTTGAGCCTTCCTGTGAAATGTTTTGAATGCAAACTTCATATGCGTTTCCCGAAAACACAAACGACGCAGACAGCTGCAACAAACATTTAATTTAAATTGATTTTTAAACGCTTTTACTAAGTTCGAAATGGATCATGTTTGTTAGGTTGGAATTTTGTGATCGATTTTTCATTCGCTTCTTAATGCGCTAGAGTTCTGAAATTTTGCATATTCATTGGGTCTTGATGACAATACAGTATTTCAGTAATTTTAGAGCTCTTTTCAATAAAATAATTGTTGGAATTAGTTCATGAAAAATTGATTCTGAAATCCGAAAATAATTATAATGCTGAATTATGATATGAATTAAAGACTAAAACCTAGAAAATAATAAATATAAAAAATTTTTTTAAAAACCTCTTTTATCAATGCATGAAAAAAGAAAATAATAATTTTTCTCAAAAATCTGGTGGTGAAAACAAAAATCGTAAAAGCGTGAGGCGCTGAAAACAATAGGTGAAAGATATAAAACCACAATGATTATCATAAGAAACGAATTGTTATTAAACATTCATCACATAAAATATATAATAAATGTGATTTCAATTCTGATTACTTACAGTTTTTCTACCTTCGCCTCACGCTTTTCCGATTTTTGTTTGGACCTCCAGATTTTTGAGAAAAAATTATTATTTTCTTTTTTAATGCATTGGTAAAAGAGGTTTTTTTATATTTATTATTTTTGTGTTCCAATAATCCAAATCAGTGGCGTAGCTGTAATTTTTGCTACCCGGGGGCGAAATTCCATCATGCCGCCCTTCATTTACATGTTACTCAGTGACGTACTTATGGGGGTGAGGTCCGACCCGGGCCGCACTTAGAAAGAGGCGGAAAAATCACATGCAGGAAAAGAATTTTATTACTAAGAAGAGCAGCGAAACTAGTTCAATCAGTATGTACATAAAAAATATATATATTGTAATTAATTCATATTTTTCGCCCCTTTTTTCGCTAAATTGCCGGTATGTGAAAGGAAGATTGGTGTTCAGTGGCGTAACTAAAGCAGGGCACGTGCCCTGGGCGCAATTACCAAGGGGCGCAAAATTAAGGAATTAATTAGTTGTATTTAAGAAAAAGTTAGTTCTTTTTAAGCTCTTATTTTAAAGATTCTTAAAAATTAAAATAGCTTCAACAAAGTGTTTTCACAACTCGGAAACCAGCTTAAGCTGCGACAAAATTACAAATAGAACTATGTTACAGATTTGATGACTGAAACCTCATCTATTACTGAAAGTGGAAGCTCGATTCAAAGGGATGTCCATTTCAAAGATTTGCGTCCTGGGGAGTAAGATATTCAAAATAGATCGTAGGCTTCTCGCGGTTTCTCACGGTATCTGATTCATACTGATTGGGTATCAGCTACTTCGGAAATTCGTGACAAATAATTAGCAGAAAAATATTTCCTAGCATTCCAAAGTATCATTTCTAGTTTCGATAAGCAGAGACTGACGCACGGAATAAATACCTGATTCCGTTTACCTTTCAGAACAGTGAGGGCCCCTTCTTGCAAAAATATTAGAAAAAATAAGTTTCAGAAAAATATTAGAATCACCTTTCCAACGGTAAAGAGGGGAGAGGGCGCAATTTTGGTATTTGCCCTGGGCGCCATTTTATGTTGGTACGCCACTGTGGTGTTGGAAGCACGATTTCACAACCTATCTGCAGAGATCAAGGGCGTCAAACGACGAATTGCATCTTTAATCAATTTTCTCCACTGGAATTTATTCTTTTTTTTATTTTGAGGTTTCTGTAACTTGTACAGGAAGGGCGGTAAGATGAAAGTTCGCCTACGGAGGCAAAAGTTGCAGGTACATTGATGTTACTTGGGCATATAAACCTCGGGAAAAAATTCAGGAAATTTTTTTTATCAGTAACGTAATTCGTCGTTTGACCTTCTCGATCTCTGTATATAAGATGTGAAATCATGCGTCCACCACCAATCTTTCCTGCACATACCGGCAATTTATCGAAAAAAAGGCGGAAATTACCAATTAATTACATTAATTACTTTTTCAATTCCTACTATTAGTTCACACTCTCCCTATATATATCTTGTTCAAATTTTGCAATCGATTTTAAACTAACTTCCCGATGAGCTGGAGACTTGAAACTTTAAACATAGCTCAGAACTAGATGACAATGCAATATTAATTCGCTTTCTTGTCTGTCTGTCATTTCATATTTTTCATGACGCATGCGCAGTACGTTTGTCATTACATTTCGAAAACTATTAATATTACAGACTTGGTTCTTGGGTATATGGA